>JAOYMO020000008.1:156187-176942 GCA_025802455.2 Iodosphaeria phyllophila | reverse complement strand
AGAATAAAGCTTGTGGAGAAGATGCGACAGCACTCGATTGCGAAACACGCACCATCTATGAAGGATAGGGCCTTGTCCAAGATAGTAAACCAGATGAATTGGGCATGGGAGTTAGAGCAACTGCTGCAGAAAAACGTTCACTTGATCGGGTCCCGGCCCAAGCGGGCGCTCAGCGTGTCGGAACGAGTGGTTGAACATGCGACAACCATGCGCGACTACGCCATGTACTGGTGCTGGGACATGATTATTTTATACCTGTTCCCCATAATCAGGAGGCTGGTCATCCTGGCCCTAGTCGGGCACCGCGCCGTGGCCGAGATTTTTCTGATGGTTCTTGAGTGGCGACCGAGACCTAAGAGTCCAGCGTTGAAGGATATCTCGGCTACAGCACAACAGGTGGAGATTCGATTACAGCAATTCTGCTATTGGCCAATGCAATATGTCAAACTACGACTGCGCAAGAACGACTGGGAAAGTGTTACGACAAGCCATCCTGACTACATCCGTTTCTACAACAGTCTTTGGCTGGTTGCAAACGATGTGATCATTGGTATCGCCCTCGGTTCCTACATCATCGAGAATGCAGACTGGGTCGCTGAGCAGATTGGCCTGTTGCTTAATCTTTACACGGTTGACTTCCTGCATCGAAGCATAGAATGGCTCATGGGCTGGCCAGCCGGTCTCAAGCTCAACAAGGAGCTTGCCCTGTTTCTGGGCGACCTCTTTTTATGGGTTATCGAATACTGGTCTAGCTGTATCGTGACGCTACAGCCCCTTCTACCTCACTTGGTCTGGTTCGTTGGATTTTCCAGCTTCGCTGGCGCAAGCATGCCTATCGCTCTGTTCTCGGATTTGTTGTCAGCACTAACAATCCATATCTACTCTTTTTACCTGGCCTCAGCGCGCATCTACCATTGGCAACTTACAATACTCTTGTCACTGTTTCAGCTGTTTCGTGGGAAGAAGAATAATGTTCTGCGTAATCGTGTCGATTCTTGCGATTACGACTTAGACCAGCTTCTAGTCGGGACCATCCTTTTTACGCTTCTTTCCTTCCTTCTTCCGACAGTGGTAGTATTCTATCTCAACTTTGCACTCGCTCGAATGGCTATCATCACACTGAAAGCCGTCTTTGACACATTACTTTCGTGTCTGAATCACTTTCCGCTGTTCGCATTAATGCTTCGAGTGAAAGACCCTCGTCGACTTCCAGGTGAGTCGCTTCTCGCTGACTGGAAACATGTTTACTAATCCAGCGATAGGCGGCATTCGTTTTGAACTTCGTGATACCCAAGATAGACTTCATTGTGACCCCCAAGGCGCTCTAGCACCGCACAACAGACCCCCAACGTCCGTCATCTATCTCAAAGTATGGGCATGCTCACAAATGGCTTTCGTATCTAGCTAGGTCTTGCTGACTGTTCCAAACAGCCCATTCCACTCAGCTTCACGGCCATGTTCTATCAGTACTTCCAGATGGGCAGCCGCATACGCAAACATTATCTCTCCCCTCGCGTCCTCTCCTGCCTGCTCACAGGCCGATTCGTACCGCCTCTCCATCGCAAGAATCTGTACTCACTCCAATATAGCATGCTACCAGCCGAGCGTGCCGGCGTCTTCGAGATGTGGGCAGCGCTGAATTCATTACCTGCGAAGCGAAGACCGGTGTACAGTTATCCGTATGGCAGTCGGCCCACATCGAGCTTGCCGAACGGTGCGATAACAGGGCGCAGAGCCAATGGGAGGGAGTGAGATCATATGGCGATCGCAGGATAGAAACCTGGATAAGTGAATATGAGCAGGCCGGTGAGAGACGTATCCAGCAAGAAAGTCGAAACAGAGATTAAGATTTGTTGTTCATTCATGGTGTAGCCGGACCCTTGTGCTGTATCTATCCGTGGACCTTCGTCCAACTACAAAGCCCTTCAACTCCTGTGACCTCTGAAACCTGCACGGAGACGATACAATTTTATGAAACACATGCTCAGAATCCTCCTGGTCCAGGCCCAAAATGTGTGCCGTTTGCAACTTTCAGCCACGGCTCGCTAGTCTGGTCGTAGGTGTTGCTCCCGACCGTGTTGCCCCACCAATTCAAGTCAACGTTGTGGTAGCATAGCGCGAAGAAGATGACGATGGTGGCGATGGCTGTTCCCGTGTCGAGAGCAGCTTGAAGAAGATCTGTAGTGGTAGTTCACATTGCAGGTCAGCCAATTGACTTGTTCGCTTCTTGGCAGGCTCGCGGGAAGTCGTGGTTGGTGGTCGTAAACAGGCAGTGGGATGCAAGGCAAAATCTCGGCGACATGACTTACAGTTATATTTGAACCACCACCGGTAGGCGTGCTTGCGGATGTAGTAATTAAAGATGAACCCGACGATGAACCAAAGCGAGTATTGAGCTGCAAGGTACACGTCAGCTATGATCGGGGCGCTAGGGGTATCCAGAATGAGAATGCTAGGGAAGAAGGTTTACACTCACTTGTGGTCGCAGGGGGAATATTCCCCGATGCGTTGAAGAAGATAGGAACATTAACATAGCGAAGAAGGCTCTGAGGCCATCGCTTGTACGCGAAATACACGGCCACCGTTACCACCGGCTAAAAGCACGAGTTAGTCAGTGGTTCTCATCATATGGCACAGGGGGATTCAATGATAAGTTGACGAAGTGCGGGCGGTGAAGGACGTTGCTGAACTTACGCCAATGATGAAAAAGTACATGATCCCGTTGTACAGTTGGCCGGCTCCGAACATTCTCTCCGGCCCTATCGTACCCCAGATGTTGGAGGCGCTGTACCAGGTCTTCGGGACGTTACAGGTGAAACGCTGTGCGTTGTCAGGACTACAGAGCTTTGGAATATTGCCCAGCATCCACCGGAGAACTGTAAGAATGTCAGCATCCATACAGTGAAATGAGACTACACGAAACGATAGAGGGAGATCACTGACCGACTGTCTGGGTCGCCGTGGCAAGAAGTGAGGCGTAAATCTGTCCGAAGAACAGCACGCGAGGCGGTATTTTCTGCACACATATCAGAATGTCAGACTTACCCGTTGGCTCTGGGACGAGGACACAAACCATATATTGACCAAGCTTCAGATCTTGAGCAAAATCCATGCCGTGTTTTACCGAGTTGTAACCATAGCATTTCACCATTATGTTTGCGATTGGCTTTCCTGGCCAAGCATATCCGGCGATCAGTTCCGTGATGGTGTTCAAGTACCTGCAGTTTACATCCAATCAAAATTAGCCAAGCAGATTTAACACGTGAAGTAGCGGTATCATGACTAACACTCGTTGATTCGTCGTGCCCTGGAGAATACCCTCTGGTAAGATCAAGATGACGCCCATTCCAAAACAGACCGCTATAAACCCCCATATAGGCAATTGGGTATCCCAGTACCTAGTTGTAAAGATACTAAGACCAAGAACAATCACTGTGAGCAGGATGTACCACCAGTCCGGCACCTCTGGATAGACGTTCATGAGCCGTTTGTGAATATCCTCGCCGCCCGACCGTGAGTTTTTCCACTTAGACCAGATCTCTTTCCCGTGGTACAGGAACATGTGCACGAAGATAGCCGTGACAGAGGCGAAGGAAAGAGCGTACGTGATCACGTATGTGATCGAGATGTACAGGGGCGAGTAGGCCTCGTACTTTTCCGGAATAAAGTCGAGGTTTTCGTCAATGACCTTTGTGACGTTGTAGAAATTTCCCGTGTTATCGAAAGTGTCTCCGGAAAGTATCGGCAAACTAGCAAGGGCCAGATCAATATTCAGACATGAGGACAGAGTGCGACTGAAGCACAACGTGCGAGGAAACTTACTATCCACTGAGCCAAACGTTCTTGTAATACATTATAGGTGAGAGAAATAAGTAGAAAACGACAATGACGGCAAAAGCATTGCACGTGACATAAAAAGGGGTAGTTAGGGGGAACCCGGCAAAGTTGATTTCCGTCCAATCGAGGCTCAAGGGTAGCATTCCCAGCCCCGAGTGCATCTGGAGAACGTTAGTTAACACATACTTATCCATCAGTCAAGAAAACTCACTCCGAATAAAGTATTGAGGACTTGGTTTTTGGGAGCAATCCATGTGATGAACGCAAAAGCACTGAGACTCTTCCAAATATAGTCTGGGAACCAGAACAAGATGAAGCCAACTACGAGGAAATAGACGAAGAAGCGGTAGCGAGACATAGTCCAGCCGTTCGATGATGTCTTATCCTCTTCCTCGTGCAGTGCTCGGAACATTACTGTTGAGGAAAGGGAGTTGGGCCAGATGAGCGCGGCAGGGTATACGAGCCAGCGGCGGCACATTCCGGCGAGCCCAAAACTAACAAGTAGGGTCAGCTGGGGTGAAATTTTCCAGCGCAGAGATCGATATAACTGGGGGAAAACAGCCACTCACCCCAGCATCTGTGATGTTAGAACGAAAAGAAAAGAGAACGCCGGCCCATAGTCTCTACCCCAATACTCAGGGCTTATGACAGCGACCAGAGCTCCCATTCCGTATGCAGCACTGACACTGATATTAACACACTAGATATTGTTGGGTTATTACGCCTTTTCTCTACGGTATTAGATGGAGATGACAAACTAACAATGACGATAAACGCATGCTCCTTGACGGTGAAGTTTCCTGGGTTGAGATCAAAAGAGAGCGGACCTAGGGGGATGCGCCATTGCGGTAGTCGTTGCCAAGCTCTCCCCACCGGAAAGACAAGAATCTGGGCAACGACATAGGTGAGAGACAACGACGGCTACAACACAAAGTCAGCAAGTCAAGTATATAATGTGAGATGGCACGTCAGCTTACATAGCGAAGACCGAAAAATTGGTTTGCGCCAGCGAAGAGAATAACAAATATACTCATTAGAGACCAAGATCGAAATGCTGTGACCGTGTTATTACGATTACGCTTTTATTGACCTTCACCTCACGCCTGGCGACTCACTACTGCACACCATCGTCGGGTCATCAGTATTTGGCACGGCAGCGGCTACCTCCGGAACTATCGATACATAAGTTCGTGATCATCCATCGGATTAGAACCATTCAAATCTCACATGGCGATTGATCTCCATCGACGTCAACGTTGAAAGCCTCGACGGCTGTGAGTTCGGCCTGCGTTGCCTCCTCGATAATCGGTGGTTTCACAATCGTGCTGCTCACTTCAAACTTCTTCGTACTGAAGTTTCTGCTTCCAAAACGATCGCGGACTTCGGTATCAAACGATCGTATGCCATCAAATGAACTGGTCCGTTCCGACGCGTTCGTGCTCGCGGCCATAATGGGCGGCCTTCGCTGGACAGTTGAGCTATTAGTCGTCGAAGTGAAGGAAGTGAGATTACATAGCCAGCGATAATCACGATACTAGGTAGCGCGATTCCGCTACATAACAGCTACATATGGTTCTCGGTAGACAGATGGCAGCCGGGAGCACGGGTGTGACGTTTCTCCGCGTATCGCGTGAGATTTGGGGTGCCGGAACGCCCGCCGGTCGACATTGAAGATCTCATCCCCAACCTATCTTCGCCAGACTCATGGAACCTTCCCTCCAAAGCTCGATATCCACCTCCCTCTTTGCATTCCCCGTGCACCGGCGGGGAAGAGAGATATCGACCTGTCGCCACACAGTACTGTTCATGATCCAGGTTATAGATCACGACGTCTGGCTGAATGATTTGGGCTCGCATCTCGCTGACGTCTCTTGAATTCGCAGCTTTCCATCTGCTAGGTCCGACAGAAAGCCTCGACTACCTTGAGAAGTCGCAAATGCGCCACATCGCACATGGTGTTGTCGCAAGCCGCCACTATCATGGTTGCGCGATGGGCACAGAAACGCACCTCAGCAGGGGCTACGGTGCGATGCAAATATCCTGCAAGTTGCAGGGAGGGGACCACGGCACAGCTGAGCATAAATGGCAATTGGAAGAGCCAAGGAGGAAGGTTGAAACTTTTAACCCTAATCATAGGATTTCTCCAGACACTGCCAAGCATGAGACGAGATCGGGTCTCGATGACGCGACTTGCGCGGGCGACCATCTTGTCGTTCCTCCATGCCAGCGAGCAATGAGTCTTGTCTAGATGAACGGCCAGTTCCACAATCGTCGGAGATGAATCATCTCAGGAATATTCCATCGCGATGTCTTTTCATCTCTCACCAGATGCTCTGTTTGTAACAGAAGTTATCGGGCTGTTCGCTTCAAAATTACTTACAATGTGATACAGACAGCATGTCGTTGGCTATCAATGGGGATCGTGAGTGAAAAGCAACGTGATAGTGGTGGCGCGTTGGTACTGTTGTTCAGCCACGGGGAATGTGGCGGTGCAATGCCAATTGATCACTGCAAAACTAGCCGCTACAAATTACTGGAGCAGTGGATCTTAAACCGCATGATCTCAATTCGTAATGCAAATTCATTTGATAATGGTGGTCTCAGACGTAACTTGATAATTTTACAGTAATGCTCGTCAAAGCTCATGTGAGCGCACTTGGGGATATTTTTCGGGGGAAAGTATTGTGTTTTAGAACACATCGCGCAGCCATACAAGATTTGCTCATGTGTGAAGCATGAGGGTTGCGTGGATCGCTCGCGCCGGACCTTATGATATGGTCGGGTTGCCAGTAGCATGTATTGATGTTTATGAATGAATCGAAATGCAAAAACTAAGCGGGTTTGTGGTTGTTTGGTTTGCGGGGCCGCCTATTTCCAATTTTGTCGACAGCTACAGTATAGCGACACACGAATCTACCGAAATACCTCGGGAAACATGAATGATCTCAGAGTAACGTGCCAAGTATTCACGGCCAGAAAGGAATCCTTGCGGTGTTAAGCTAACGAAATTGTCAACTACCCGAAGTCACACCACGAAGAAGGCGCCGCGAGAATTTGTTCGACCTCCGAGTTCCAGACAACGTGTGCAGCGATTCTCCAACGTTGCGCAGCCCACCGGTAAATGGGAGGCATCCACACGGTCAACGTTCCCGTCAGCTTAGTTAGTTGAGGGGGAAAATGCAACTGAGCTAATAACTAGGCAAGGGATCGATTTCATTGACTGACTGTATAATCAAATTGATTAAGTCAATCATGTGACCTTAAGTCGCTTCCGGTTCCCAGCTTGTAAGGAGGTTTCTCTTCATCGACATCCTCCGCCTTAGCACTACAAATCTCCTCGCCGTCGATGGTGTCTCATTTTTTCATAATCAACAGTCTCTAACGTCTCGAAATTTATTCGCTATTATTTTCGCCCGAGAAAACCAAACTGCCTAAGCTGTGGACAGGTCGAACCATCATTTTAGCGGTGGCTGCTTCGAGATTTTCTGGCAAGAGGAAGATGGAAAACTCCAGACTTTTGCCACTTCAGAACAGAGTCCAAGACTAAGATCGTGCCGACTGCGCCACAAACTGAGTTAGACATTGAACGTATTTAGTGGTGACTTTAGGTAGCGGTATCCCTCTCACCCCTATCTGCATCCAACCCGTAATGCAACAATGCATGATCACGCTTGATTATACAGCGATACCACAACTATTCCATGGAAAACCACTTCAAGGACACTTGCAACTTGTCTAAAATGCCAGTGATAATACAATGTGGACTACTCGTTTGAATTTCATGAGTTGGAGGGAGAATCACCATGTTGTACATCGGCTCAGTCAATGATTATAGTTAAAGATAATGCGACCACTATTTAGCAATTGACATAAATCAATTTAACTTGAATGCAGTTAAGTTGGTGACTGTAGTTGTGACTGATCTATTGAGTATGCTGCACATGGTTTCCATTGAAGTTTGCTCCTCCGTTATTCCGAAAGTCTGTAGACAGACCAACTCCAGCAATCGGTAGTGCATTGATGACGAACTTTTGGAAGAGTGGAAATACGATGAGGTACGAGGTGAGCTTGGAGTCGAGGTCGTCCGATCCACCACGCTCTGCTATCACGATCTCTGTACGATTTCCGACACACTGGTGGATACATGGATCCCAGTTAACGTTGCTCAGGACCATTGATCAGCCAACTGGCTGACAACGATGATGCCCATGGATACCAGGAAGGAGGGGCTTTGATCTATCGAGACCAGACCTAGCTAGGGAGGCTGTTGGTTCTGTCGGTATCCCTTTTACGCTGATTGAAACGAATTGATAGGAGATAGAGCTGTCCCTCATGGGGCGAATCTCTCCACGATCACATCCAGGGCGACAATTGCGTGCAAGAAAATCTGCGGCCTTTCGTATTTCGTTGCTATGCCGCATCGACTTGGAATCACAATTTATGAGTGGATGGCTGCAGATGTGTGCGGTGTGCTCCGTATAGGGTTGAGATGCAGGGACTGGGGGGGTTGATACTAACTTCTACTTAGCAGTCAACCCAGGCCAAGGCTAGCAATCAAGTTCATACCTGGAAATCGTCGTCACATCATTTTCCTCACACAGCGCGATCATAATTGTGGACTGCGCCGCATACTTGCTATTGGTAAGCAGACCAAGACCATCCTTATTAGTATAGATAGGCGAGCACGCCATTGTAAGATTAATTAATGCAATAGGAAGGGCTCCAGACGGCTCTAGAAACGATGTAGAAATGGTCGGGCATGACCGTTACCTCCGAAAATCACGTTCCCACTTCCTTTAAATTTACCGGTAGGTAGATGCGGCTCTTGCTGCATCGAGAGAAGGATTTTTTTGGCGCATGAGTCGCTCGAGTTAACCGGTGGCGTGGACTCGAGCGGTCATGATGAAGTGCTCCAAAACGGCCTGCCTCAACCGTCCTAATTATGGGTCTTCACGATCACGCAAGACATCGCGAGATGTACAGCTTTGGAACGCGCTCATTTATGGTCAAGATAAAACAATGGAATGGACTATTTGTGCCGCCAAGGACCGGGTAGTTTTATTTCTCGACAGATAAACCTTTTTTTCCCATCCGGCTCCTCGGAAGTATCCAAGTCCCTGGTGAGATCAATTTCTGTCGGCGGTTTCTCTAAGTCTGCTACGAACTTGCGACACCCGGCGCCCTCGAAGTTAATGGCGTGATGCCAAGTACTCCGCGAACGATTTAAGAAGCTAGTCGCTCAGCATGCTCAACACCACTAGAGGTCTTTCTGCTAGTCAACCTCGTTTACCAGGTTTTCATAACTCCACGTTAGCAGCAGCAGTAAATTCGACGAAAATTTTCAACGCGACTCTGTACAGACCGAAATTGAGTCACGTGCCAAAATTCGACAAAACTGACGGGATAGACCACTTGGACGAAAAGTCGAACTGTGACTCAATCAGAGGTATGTACAATCAAACGAAGATTGAGGACCATGAATAATTATTCCAAGTCTCATGTTGGGCTGGCTGCTGACATTTGGATCAATCTTAGATATTGGAGTTGAAGGTAACGGACCTGAACTGTGGAAAAGTCTACAGGTAGACAAGGCTCTGGACGGTAAATTACTGCACATAGGCTGTCATGACCCTCTGCTAATCACGGACATCAGAATTCTATTTTTCAGGATGGAATGAAATACCATCCGGCTCCAGAGATTTCTGTGCTGACATTGCAAAGATCTACGGGTACGGTCCAGGTCCTCTAGAGTGCAAGATAGATAGTCCATGTGAAGAGCCGCAATGCCAGTCACTGGCTGGTCAAGGGGGCACAAATTTCACAGGGGCGGGCTGGATGATTTTGGCTTCATGCGCAAATCTTAGCAAAGTAAGCTATATCTAGCGTCGAACATGGAATGTGCAGTGGTACTTACAATGTTTAGTTTTCTACAAGCCTGATGCACTCTTTATATAACGGGCTCTCCCTATTTGACGGAATGCAACAGCCATGGGCATCAACCTTTTGGGCTGACGGAGTCATTGCGGCTAATAGAGAAAAGTACTACGATCTATGGGTCAAGGAAATCTTCTTCATATTTATCGCAACTGTTTCTTGTCTGTGCGGTGCGTACTCTATGTGGGGTACATCGATAACTGGTAAGCTTTTCGCTCTGATGATTCCTGTTAAACCAACTGACAACTGGCTTGCAGGGCAAAAGTTCGCGTCTTCGCAATTCTCTAATGTTTTTAGCACCTCGCTGTTTGGCTATGGCACTAGTGTTACCCCTGATGCAGTTCATGAGACCATGTACAAGAGTGCAAGCTCGGTAGAGTATGCCACAACGCTTACTCCTCTGGGCTCGCAAATGGCTGATTAAACCTCAGAGAAGCTTTGAATAACTTCAAACCTTTTTCAGAATCCTTGGAGAATATCACCATGGGTTACCTCGCGGATGGAAATTTTAGAAACAGCACTGTGATGGACCTGTTCGCCAATGGCACATGGGCCGATTCAGCTGCTATACCACTCCTAGACGCAAGGAACGACAAGAACACAACCACCATCGTATCGGAAGCTATTTCAATCCAGTTGTTGGAAGTCAGCACGAATCACGCGCTGAAACAGCAGAAGAACTACTTGATTTGTTTGCCTATGGAACACGACCTTTGTACGTTCCATTCCGATCAAGAAAGCATCTCAGTCATACGGGTCATTCTCTAATGCATCAATAGACAATCGTCTAAATGTAACAGTTCTTGATAGAAAACTTTACACCTACATAGAGCCAGAAGGTGTAGCTTGTTTTAACCAAGGGTAGGATATTGCAGTTGATCGTTCACCTCCGTTGTAGCTAACTTGTGTCCCACCAGGTTTTATTTGTATGTCTTCCGCGTGTTTAAGGCTTCCCTGATTTTTTTGATCACTCCACCCGTTTCCAACAAGAATACAACAAGCACGAAGAAGGCTGTTTGAGCCTGGCTATCCTTCATGGTGACTGATGGTTGTTTGCAGAGAGAAAAGCAACTGGTACAAATTTAAACCCAAGGAGATCTGGAAGTCGCCATTCTTCACGGGATTCGACGTAAGATATGCCTTTCTGCCCATTTCGATCTTGGTCTAAGCTTTATCTAGAAATTGAACAGCTCCTCATTTCCCTTCTCTGTTAGCGATGTACATAGTAAGTTACTGAGGCCCCCGTGCTCCTAAATAGAATGATAGAATGAACACTACCGCTGATACCCTTCTGCTATCTTTCGTAGCTTCGAGTTACAGGACATTCCGCCCTGACAATGGCGACAAGATTTATTATAATAATACCCCCGCGACGATCGACAACGTCAGCGATCTCCAAGCAAACGACCTGACAAACTACGCTCGGCCTGGTCTCTGGAACCTGCCCATCTGTACATACGATCCCAAGTTCCTCGAGAAAGTAGACATCAATTTCTTCCAAGACTACATGTTATCTGGAGAGGACGGCGCAGCTTCAGACAGTCCACCGAGGCCGTTTCTGGATGTGCCCAGTTTATGGGCCGAGTTCCCACCGAGGTCAGAATTTTCTCTTGCATGTCCTTCGTGTCCCGATTTACAGAACACATAGATACGTGGCGGGAGAACTACAAGCTAAGGGGATAGAACAGCTGGTGCTATTGCGGACATACGCGCGACGCAAATAACCAAACTTTCTTCGATGCGATGGGGCTGCCGGGCGACGACTTGGTATCAAAATACTGTCACTGGCCCCAGGTCGGGTTCCTACACAGAAAGACGATCATACCTAAGTCGGTCCCAAAGGGAGTTAATATGAAATCTGGGTTCAAGAATGGCACATGGTTTACATAAGGCATGCATTTCCGGAGTTTAAGGGTGGAATTCGTTAACTCATGGAAGGCAGCATTGCATTGCAGAGGTTGAAGGAGAGGGAAGACTGGCGGTATTTCGTCTGGCAAGCTTAGAATCATTAAATGTTTTTTTTCCAGAGGTGTTTGAAGGGTGCCAGCGTTTCCTCCATCTTACTCGATGGGATCATGCTTTTTCAACACCTCGTTAGGACTTATACCCATATTTTTGAGTTATTCAATGCCATCACTTTTACTATAACAAGCTGGAGGTGGCCTATGGTCAAGAATAATTCAGGTGATGGTATCTGTTTAGCCCCCACCCCTGGGTATTCTTGAGTGCTACTTTGCTCAACGGTAACGGTATCTGTGCTACTTTCTACACAGGAACTACTATGATAGTACCGTACCCCCTGAGGTATACCTATGAAGCAAGGATTGGGGTTGTACATTAGCTTTAAACTTTATAGCCGGCTGGCGACTTCCTTTTCATCATCCATCGTTCAATTCGCTATCATTCAATAGACAGTGTGCTGGCTTTACGTTCGTACGGTGCCTTCAAGGTACTAGAAGATAAAAATTGACTTGTAGAAGGAGCCGGCCTGGGCTTACTGCGCCACGAGATTCGTCATGGTTGACTGAAACGACGGCCAATCCTTCACTGTCACATTAAGTGATTAAACGATTTGACCCATGAGGGTTTAGAACTGAGTATAGAGACGAAAAGAAACGTTTCAAAGCAGTAACACGAGATATCCTAGCATCAGAAGGTGCAGGCAGCGCACAGAGTGTTCCGCTCGATTGATGGTCATTGCTATTTGACATTTTACCATATCTCCCAAAAGCCCATATCATGAGTTCATTCCCTTGTTCCGTTTCCCATGCATCGTAACCCAAACCACGACACAACGCCCTGACCCTGGTCCTAACCCTGACTGTTCTTAACCTGTCTTGACTGCTTGGTTGGGCAAAACCTTCTTGCCGTCCTTGTTGTATCGAACACGCGGGGGAGGAGCGCGGTTCCGGCGGCCGACACGGGATCGAACACTGTAATATTATTAGAGAAGACTTAGCCTGCTGCAACCTTGAATGATGAAGACCAAGACGGGGACAGAAACGGGGATGGGGACGGGAAGTGAGGAAGATCGTTGCCGTCGCCGTCATCGCCGTCGAGGCTATAGCTATAGCAATAGGAATCGACGAGAGTTCGACCAAGGATCCTCTCAGCCGCATACGCTTAAAGCGTAGTTGTTCCCTTACGGGCACCCTTTGCGGGACTTGAACGTACCGGACAATCTTGCCGTGAATGGCACAAGAGACACAGTACTGCAGCTTGAGGTACATCTTGGGGACAGTGTAGTCATTAAACACAGATGCGTCCGAGATATCACCTGTAGTGTGTATAGAGTGTAAAAGTCAGCCAGTGCTCATGTCGTTGTCCAAAACAGATAGGACGTCTTTGCATTAAATTTCATTTCATTTCGTTCAGGTTCACTCCATTGCATTCCGCCCCATCAGTAACGTACGGATAGCAGCAGACTCGACCATGTTGCGGATGGTGAAACGCTTGATAGCCTTGTCCTTGGGCGTGCATCGTGAGCAATTGCTGCAGCGGATGGGCTTGACGTGGCCGCGGCCCTTCTTGTTGCGACCGCTGTAGATATGGAGTCAGATACTGGTTGTTCCAAGGTACGTTTTCTCATTCGTGGAGCTGGACGACGTACTTGTTCTTTCTCTTCTTGACCATGATGGCGGTTTTCTTGTCAAGCGAGCAAATGGTTAGACAAGCCGTAGACAAATGAATGATAGGTATTCGATTTCGAAGGTGATGGCCACACTCACTGAATTGTTCGTATCTACAGAAACGAATTCTACGGCGATGGGTGGGACGATGATCGAATTGCTTGCGGTGAGCACAGTAATTTTTGGCTGGCGTGGAGTTGCAGGTGAGGAAAGTTGACGCACAAGTGAAATTCGAGTTTGCCCCACGCAGCCAAAACTCTGATTAGCCAGAGTTTAGGGGAGTGGGGTCAGTGGTGACTATTGCG
Organism: Iodosphaeria phyllophila; assembly: GCA_025802455.2. Classification (NCBI taxonomy): domain Eukaryota; kingdom Fungi; phylum Ascomycota; class Sordariomycetes; order Amphisphaeriales; family Iodosphaeriaceae; genus Iodosphaeria; species Iodosphaeria phyllophila. The sequence goes on along the minus strand of JAOYMO020000008.1, from coordinate 163,237 downwards.
CGTGCTTGGCCAATTCGCCATGCCCTAACTGCACTACGGTCGGGACGGAAAATTTTAGAGTGTGCGCTGGTTTTGCCGAGGACCCGCCATTCCGATCCGCCCGCCTGCACATCCATAAGCTTCTCAATTGTGCCTGTCTACAAACATTTTCCGAAATTCCCACCTTACACATCCAACTCGACATCTTCAGGATTGCTTAGGACGGCAATAGCGATATTGTCTAGGTACGTCTGACTGATGTCTTGTTGGTGTTGGTGATGGTGATGGCGTTTGACGCACAAGGCTTCTTCTTCCTCTATCTCGTCGTGTTTTTCTTTCTATAACCACTGTCCTTGAGATGGCGTGACGGGGAAGGTTGAGAGACAGAAAGATAGAGAGTAGAGCGACAGCAAGAGAAGAAAAGAGAAGAGAAGCCTTGTGTATCGGCATCAGCACCAGCATCAACACCAACATCAGCCCCAAGGTTCTCTCTCTCTATCTGTGTGTTCCGTTTCATACTAACATGACAACTCCCCGTCCCCCTAGTAGGCAACGATGCAGATATTCGTCAAGACCCTAACGGGCAAGACTATCACCCTTGAGGTGGAGTCGAGCGACACGATCGACAATGTCAAGTCCAAGATTCAAGACAAGGAGGGCATCCCTCCGGACCAGCAACGCCTGATCTTCGCTGGAAAGCAGCTTGAGGACGGCCGAACCTTATCAGATTACAACATCCAGAAAGAGTCCACCCTTCATCTCGTCTTGCGTCTACGTGGTGGTGCCAAGAAGCGCAAGAAGAAGGTTTACACTACCCCGAAGAAGATCAAGCACAAGCGCAAGAAGACCAAGTTGGCTGTGCTCAAGTACTACAAGGTCGACGGTGATGGCAAGATTGAGCGTCTTCGCCGCGAGTGTCCTGCCGACACGGTATGTCATTTTGATTCCCTCTTTCCATCCCTTTCTTAGTTATTGATTTTAAGTCATAAACCCTCAAAAACCAACACTAACAATTGTGTGTTCTCAATGCAGTGCGGTGCCGGTGTCTTCATGGCTGCCATGCAAGATCGGCAATACTGTGGTCGCTGCCACTTGACCTACGTCTTTGACAAGCCTTGATTGAGCAGCACAAGGGAGGAAAATAAATAAACACGGGCCATAGCCAGAATCGGCGATGGGAGCACTATCTGGTCCCTGAACGATGAGGATGGCATATGGAATGGGCGTTTTTCTGGCATGGTATTTGCTCTTCAGTTAGTTGGCATGACAAATCCATCATGATGATGATCCAGTGCAATACGAGCATTCATGATTTCTGCCCACACTCATGACGATTTTGAAGTAGCAGTCAACATGTCTCATCCGTGAATGTTGCCTTGCTCTTGACCTAAACAGAAGCCCTCCAAAAATGAGCAGCTCTCATGTGGTGTTGAATCAGGTGAGCGATTAGTCGACGATGGCTGCGACGACATACGTCTTGAAGTAAATCTAGTCTCACTGGTTAATGCGTCGCAATGCTACCTCCGCTCTTCCAAAAATCTATGGGCAGGTTAACACCAGAACTTGGAAGTGCGTCGCCATTAAACTTTCAGAAGAACGGAGATACTATCATTCACGTCCTAAATCCTTGATCCGATTCCAACTTGGTAATTGCGTGTCTATCGCTGCCTGTAGCCAGATCGGCGGCCGCGATCAATATTGCAGGCAATTTAATGGGCAAGACCAGATTCCATCTGTTGAGTGGTGTTGAAGTGAAACTCAACTAAGCGTTCCTCGGATAATTGGGATGAGGAACTAGTGTTCCGTTATCACTTCTATGGCGAGCCACGAACCAGTTCTTTTCGTGTGGGTGGGCATAGAGCTCTATGTCCTATTCCTCGCTGTTGATATGCTAGCTAGATAACAGCGTAGTGCCATCACCATGGCATCCTTAGCCTCTGTCGAGCCATGAAGAAACGGCGTCCCGGTACAGAAAGCATGGCGATAGATCTGAACCCTCCTGTACACGAGTTGGAAGGCACCGACTTACTAGAGACCCGCTGGGCACCACACAAGACTGCCAGCCAGCAACGCCAAGGATGTTTTGTTTCTATCCCTACCCATAAGGTAGACTGGGAACAGGTTCGTCGGAGATGGAGTAGCAATGGGAAGCCAAGCATGGTACGTATATACCAAGAACAAACATGATGGTGACGGGTGCAGGACTACGAGTCATGGCGATGCATATGGCAAGGTTCTCTCGAGCCCACGTCCAGGATGGTGATCGTTACCAGTACCCAGAGGTAGCTTCGCTTTTCAACACGAGTAGTGGTTCTTGTGCCAGGAATTCCCAGTACTAGAATCAATTGTGACCAAACCCAAGTTGGCCAGATACTGTGGCCCAGACCATCTATTGTACACTCTTGCTATGCTGTAAAATGATTTTAAAAAAAGGGTGCGCTGAGAGCCATAACCTCGAGAACAAAAAAACCAGCTGCTACGTAGCGTGGGAAAAGTTGGCAAAAAATACAAATTAGAAACATGCGGGAGCTACCGCTAGCAGAAGAGGTAGGAGCAGTTACAGCGGCGCCGGTGCTTTTTTTCGGGAGCTCTTTGACGGATAAGGTGACCCAAACAATTACCACGCTTTCCCCCCTTGTTGTCATCGAAACTTTTTCGTAGTCGCCATGCAAAATCTAGGTCTTCTTTGAATGCTCGTTGCTTGGGTGGGTGGGGGTCGTATCCAATGCGTCTTTGACAAAATCCAAACTCATTTCATGGGCCGTTCCTGGCTCTCTCGTGAACTCATCAAGGCTCCCCTACAACATCTCATGAACATAAAAATAAAAATAAAAGGGTTTCCAAGCCATGCCTCATTAATTCATACGTTGCTGCGAGGATTATTTCCAACAAGCCCAACTCGGCGGACAGAACCCATCCTAAAGAGAGAGACGAAGGAAATGAATTAGCGCTATAGTACCACAGGATGTTGCGCTTAAAAATCAGAAGTCGCACGTCGGAGTTTTCAAATCCAGCCCCCTACCTTCCCAGTGGCACTATTCCGGCTCGTATTGCCGAAGTATTTTCGGTCGATGGAGTCCATGCGCAGCAACGGCTGAGATGTCTGGTCGTAATACATTTCCTTCTCGCCTTCGCCTAGATTCCGCGTGCCCTGCGACCGGTGCGTCCCTTGCGAGCGGGTGGAATTGGACGATGCCAACTCATGGTCGCCGACCTCAGGAACGGCAGGTGGTAAAGGGACAAGAGGCGGATACGGCTGATGGTCGCGCCGTGATGATGATTGAGTACGTCGCGGGAGAATATGGGTCGAACCGCCGGCGGAAGCTGGCATTTCCCCCCGAAGCAACCCCTCCACGTCGTGGTACTGTCGCTGGTAGTCCTCGTGCTTGTTGGCCATATCAAGATAGTATTGTTCGGCCTCGCGACGACGATTCTCTAGCTCGCGCAGCTCTTCTTCCAAGTGGTCAAGTCGCACTTTGGCCTCGGCCATCAAATTCCCGTACTCATCTACCTTGGCACCTAACGGCTGAAGCACCGACTGCACAACACTAGGCGTTTCAAGCCGCCGGATTGACGGTCCCATGTTTGCGGCGGCGGCAGCAGCAGCGACAACCGGGTGTATATCACGTGGATACGACGCTGGCGCTGAGGAAGAAGAAGAAGACGCAGATGATGATTGATGGGCAGAACGTGAGGAAGAATGAGATTGTGGTGGGCGGCGCTTCTGTGATTGGTGGTGCTCTCGCTGCTGCGTCTGTAGGTTGCGCGGAGGGGAAATGCGGGGGCCGGACGCCGATTTAGCGTCTTGCCTGTTCATGCCTGGAGGCAGATGGACGACAGGTCTGGTTGCGCCGTCTCGTCGTTTCTCGCGACGAAGCCGCGCTGCATCCATATCGACTTTGTTGGGCGCGTTTGGGTCGGCCGGCACAATGTTTGTGGCACCGGGTCCTACATATGAGGGAGGTCGAGACGCTCGGGCCCTCCGCGGGCCAGCGCGTTTCTGCGACCCCGAGATTGGTCCGTTGGTTGGCGGCAACAGCGCAACCTTTTGCGACTTCTGCGACTTCTGCGAGTGTTGAGATGGGGTATGATGAGCTTGTATTTGGTTGCCCAGTTGGTGATGTCGTTCCGAGGGCATCGGGCTCGGGAACTGATCTTCAAGCAGCAGATCTGGCTGTAACACGATGTCGGAGTGATGATCGTAGTGGTGGTAGAAGAATGGACTATGGCCGTGGTCCGAACCCATTAATGGGTCGCGGTTACTGTAGTTAAGGTGCTGGAGTTCAGGGGGGCCAGCCCAGCTACCATGGTCAAGGGAGAGTCCCGAGAAGCGGTCAGGGAGGGGGCCAAAGCGGGTGTCATCATAAAAATTCGGTTGATTTTGCTGCGTTTGTTGCGTCTCCTGTAAAGAGGGCTCACGACTGGGCGGTTGACCATTTTGCATGGTGTCCTTTCCAGGATCGATCAGTTTTGGAATTGTCGAGTGATCCGATGCAGTTTTCGGGGCGCAGATCGTCGGCACGTGCCTTGTGTCTGTGTCTCGATCATGCCCTCCCTAGGCTGCTAAACCCTCGACTTACCTCAGGAATTTCCGTCACAAAGTTGGGCAGATTTGGGGGGGTCGGGAAGATGAGCAGGAGGTACTGTAGTAGTTGGTCACGCTGGGTTACGGAATGAATCGGTAACGTGTAACGTAATGAAGAATAGTGTGAATAGGTACCTGTATGACGTGCAGGCCCACAATGATGCGAACAAGTAAATGTACCTGTCTGGCAGGCGGGTATTCAAACGAGTGAGCCAAATCAAGGATGGAAAATGCAATATGAACACCAGTACAGGCCAAGTATTGATTCGAGCCCAGTGTACTCCGTACCAATCGCTATACCAGTACGTGAGAGCTTTTGCAAAGTGTGAGTGAGTGGGTATCTAGCTATGCCGGTAGCCGGACGCACTCTACCCAACCACTTACCAAACTAAAAGAGGGAATGGAGAAGAACTGGAGGCATAGAAACAGGGAAGATCTGATGCACCAGGGCCAAGAGTCAGAAATGTCTCATTACTCAAGATAAAAGATAAAGCGCAAGTGAGAAAAGAAGGAAGAAAAGGCCTTCCCACACCGTCATCCACCATGATGAAATTAAGAGGTCGGTGAGAGGGCCCCCCCCCCCCCCCCCCGGCCGACGTGGCGCGTCAAAACGACCTTGATCGAATCGCTCTTTTTCTGCGTGTGCGCCCAATGGGATGCGGCGCGCCGCCCGTAAAATAGCACCTGTGCCCCAGGATTCCTATCCGGGGTGCTCACGAGATTCCCTCACCTGGGAAATATTTTTTGTTTCCGTATTTCGGCCCCATTCCTCCGTTCTCCGGCAGCCGGTGCCCGGCTTAGATTTTTTTTTTTTTGTTTCTCTTCACCTCTGATGATCCCCGAATTCAAACGTGGCCGACGCGTCGCGCGTCAGTAATTATAGTACATAGTACTTACTGAGAAGCGGGCTTGCATCAGCATGCTGCGTGTCTTGCACAATTGAGATAATTGGAAAGATTGGTCTGTAACATTTCTTCTTTGGCATCGCTGCCTGACATGCTGTTACAGATATTTAGGCTGTCTGTACAGAGTACTCACTCAGCCAGTTCCCTCCAATCCCCAACCACGAGCGTACTGTGCCTTTTACGGATCTTTTCTAGAATGACGGGGGTCAAGCCTTACATCCATCTGCCAGTAACAACAGAAGGCTTGATGGATTCTTCCTGCCCCCATCAATCGAACAATTGCCGAAGTCGACCAGATACGGTAGACTTCTTTTTCATGAACCACAACGCAACCCCCCCCAGATTCTTTGACATGATTTGCCCACGTTGGTTTGTCGATGCTACCTTACCACCTGTGTGGTTGATCGTACCTACGGTTACCAGTATCATACATGCGCGCCTTTTGTGAAGCCACCATTCTCTGTGTAGACCGCCATTTGACTTCAGTCCCAACTTCAAACCGGATGATAAAGAGTATTGAGGACAGCACAGGTGTCAGTCGATAGCATGCGCCTCTTGTATCAGAAATCCATCTACATCAAGATAGCTGCAAGAAACCTTATTAGCAACACACATTCAACACGCATCTCGACTACGAGCGATCACCAAAGGCGCCATTAGCGTGGCTATCGGACCGAGCTTGTCTGGACTGCTGCTCTGAGAAAGGTGTGATGCAATAATACCCCTCGAGACAAGCCTTCTGTCACCTAGTTCGATCTGGGAAACCAGGTTGAGAATTTCCAATCACAGAGCGATCAGTCTGAGCGGGTTTCTTGGAGTCTTGGTTTCACCAATGTGCAGATTGTTTTGGAGGCAGGCAAACGCTTATAGTCCTTCCAGATGCGGTCGAAGGTTCCTTGAAGTGAGATGTCTACTTGTGAGTCATTTGACGATGAGAAGATGGCCAAAGTAGGTAACTTTAAACCATTGATATTGAGAATACCTCCACCCACACTTATTCCCCCCGTCCATCATTCAACCCAAGTAAATGCCTCAAGTCGGGCTGCTCTATACCATCATGTTTTTTTTTACCATCATCTGCGCCAGTCAATTGTGAGAATAGCGACACGCGCTCTTTGCTACTCTTCATGCTGCAGGCGCTATGCAAATCCGGTGGTGACAGTAATAGAGCTCAAACATATGAGCAATAGTAACTTCCCGTAAAACGGGCTATCATTTAAACGACGCAGCCAACACGCCGTGGGAAATATGAGAAAATCACCACTGTACGCATCTTCCTAAACCTATTATGCTTGCCTTGAATACACGAGACGAGTATTCGTCAGGCAACCTTGCTCCCCGGATTCCGTACCAATCGCAAAGCAAGCACATTGGGCGGATACCCGTCCAGTGTAGCTCGCGTAATCCGAGTAGTTTTTGTTTTGAGTAGCCATGACAGTACCCCAGTTCCAGGGGCCTTGAGCCGTGCCTCGCTATCGACTGTCCTACATTTACACGATTGATCAAAGCGGTCATGAAGGCGTAAACATATAAAGAATCTCTATTACGTTACTAGACTCAGGGATGAGGATGACCGAGAGG
>JAOYMO020000008.1:133160-152434 GCA_025802455.2 Iodosphaeria phyllophila | reverse complement strand
CTGTGTGCGCGTGGGGGTGGGCGGGGTCAGGGAGGTGGCGGGCACGGCGAGGGCATGGGGGTGGTACGGGGAGGGTCAGGGAGGAGGAGGAAAGCCGTGGGGCGAGAGCACGGAGCTGGTTGGGAGAGTGGGCGGGTGGGTTTGGGCCGCATGTTAGTTTGGTTTAGTGAGTTTGCTGCTTTTTCTTTTCTGGGGATGGGGATGGCTGGCGGGCGCTTTCTTTTTCGATTCTTCTGGGGATTGGGGATTGGGATTGGGATTGTTCTGGCGCTCATCATCGGCGCCGTGGTCGTAGCGACGAGGCACGGATGGACCTTGAAACCCTCGCGCAGATCCGCCGCGTCGTCCGTGAAGCCGGAGTGAAGCTCACGGAGTGCGCAGATGCGGAGGACAATGGTGGGGTCTCTCCGGATGGGACGGCGGCGAGATCTGGCTGGTGCCCACGGACAGGCCGGTCGCGGAGTGGAAGCCGATTGCGACGAGGACGCTGTGAGCAGGTCCCGGGTTGGTGAGATGACGTAGCTGCTGTACGTACAGCAGTTCGGGGCGCGAGCCGTCCGGCCGTCAGACGGAGGACTGCGTGCGGATCATCGCTGTTTCTATGTTTGGAATCCTTCCGGTGCTGACTACAGTAGTACCGGGAACGCAATGGGCCTGCTGAGCCGCGAATCCTTCGGGATGCTGAGCGCGGTCTCCACCTGCATGACTGGAATTTGGGATCCTTCCGGGATCCGTCTCCGAAGCCCGTCAAGATCGACATAGAATACTCCATATAGTCGGGTTGATCCGTCTGGTTGAATTGGTTCTTGAGGTCTTCACTGATTGCGAAGAAGCGAATAACTACACTAGGTGGGTGGCCGTCCATTGTTTTCCCAGGAAGCCGGGTTGCTGTGTGTTGTTCTTGTCATGCCTAGGAAACCTGAGGTTTCCGTAATGAGAGCGCAATTTGCATAGGTTTGTTTCGAGATCAACGGAGTGGGCGAAACCGTCACATCCATAATGGAGCATAAATGGTGAAAGCCACAGTATTATCGCAGCAGAGAAGTTCAACTACAACCTTATCCGATTGGATCATGGCAATAAGCTTGGAGATCAACAGTATTGTTGGTCACCCTAATCCAATCAGGCAATACCAGACCTCAAATGCACATTCCTGAAGCGTTTCGACACTGAAAGTGTTAAATTCCAAACCCGATTATCTGGACCTTGACATACTTTATCACGGTGCGACACGCCTAACAGCATAAGATAGGATAAAATAATCTTTATTCATCGCGGTCATCATCAACAGGGTATCAATCCCCCATATCCACCGGCCCAGCACACACACTCCCTTTAAAATAAAATAAAACCTCCATTTTCCAACCGCCTCCCGAACTAGCAGGGCGTCCCGATATGAATCCAAAGCTTTAAAAAGAGGAAAAAACTCTTGCTTAAATGGTACAAAGTAGAAAAAGCACCCCGCCTCCTGAGGAAAAAAAAAACACCCTCCATTATTTACAAACGGTTTGCAGCGACCGCCCACAGCTCACTAGAAAGTCGGGTAGCCAGACTTGACAGGGTAGCCGGCGCTACCCGTGGCAGACGGCATGCCCGCCATGCTTCCGCTGATGCTAAGAGGGGGGTAGCCGGTGTTGGAGGGAATGCTGCCAGTAGTGGCGGCGGCGGAGTCGCTTCCAGCAGCAGATGGGGTAGGGCACTCGTCATCATCCTCGTCCTCAGCGTCCTCGCCGTCATCCTCACCGTCGTCCTCGCCATCGTCCGCGCTGGCATCAGAGCCGGAGCCAGAGGCAGCTGCGACGGATTCACCGGTAGCGGTGGAAGCCACGGTGACGTAGACAGTGCTAGGGGCAGCGGAGACGGTTACGGTGCTCGGGGCGCAGGCGCCGCTGTCATCTCCGGACCCGGAGCCAGCACTGGAAGCAGATTGAGCGTCGGAACCAGAGTCAGCGCCGGGGGCGGGGCTGCCCTGGTTAGAGGCGCTAGCAGCATTGTTCGAGCTAGTACCGGGAGAGGAACCGGTGTAGGGGCTGGAGTTAGCGTCAGTCGAGACAGCGGCAGCGGCAAGTCCGGTGGAAGTGGTGCAGGATTCTCCGTCGTCCGAGCAGAGAGTCACGGTGCGAGTGCTAGTGTAAGTGGAAGTGACGGCGTCATCAGGGTCGTCACCGGCATTGGAGCCGCTGCCTGAGTCGGCACCAGCAGCGGACGGGCCGCTTGAAGATGATGTGATGGTCTGGAAAATTTGTTAGCTGGAATAAAATAACGAGAGATGGGTCTGGGTGGATATATTTACCTTGGTCACCATCTCGGTCAGGGTAGAGCGAAGGGTGGTAGTGAGAGAGTCACCATTGGATGTGTAGAGAGACGCAACCTCGGTGGGCTTCACAGTAGGGTAAACGGTGACCTGGTCGCCGGCGACCTGGCTGCTGCTGAACGCCTGGAGAGCGGAAGCTGAAGCAGCCGAGGCCTCCGAGACGGGACAGATCGTCGAACCCACGCTGATCTCAGTCGTCATGGTAATGGCCTGAGTTCCGTTGCGCAGAGGGCAGTCCGTCACGGTGGGGGCGCACGAGGTAACCGTGTATACGTTCGTGGCCGTAACCATGACGGTCGTCATGTCGGCAGCACCGCCAGTACCGGTAGGGTATTGCCCGGTTGTGCTGGCGCCGGCAGCCTCGGCAGAGACAGGGGGAGAGGCACCACCATAAGGAGACGGGCGAACGAGGCTTCCGGCCTGGGCTGGGTTTCCAATGGAAGTTGGCATGGGGCCATTGCCAGTGGGCGTATTGTAGTTCGTGCTAGCGGCCGCTGCCGATTGGAAGGTTGCGTTCTGGGAAAGTGCGGAAGCGCCAGACGGGCTAATAACGGGATAACCCCCAGCTGGGTAGTCCCTCTTTGCGTGGCTTCTTGCGTGTCGGGGGGAGTGGAAAGTTGCAGAGGCAACGCTGGCCATAAGGCCCAGAGTGACACCGGTGGTCTTCATTTTGAATTGGGTAATGAATTTGTTTCTGGAGGCTATTTCTTTCTTCGTTCAAGTTTATTCTCTTAGCCTTAGCCTGTCAATGAGCGGGGATGTCCACTGCGATGAAAAAGATGAACGGGAGCGTGGAGTGCTGCCGTGAGTGAAAATGGCCCAAAGGAGACGGAAATCAATTCCGCTGGGTGTAATAGTACCAATCAACGCAAGTATACTCGGCAAAAGACTGAGCCGGTGATGCAGAGAAGAACTAGAAGAAAGAATGAAGCGTCGATGCAGAGACTAAATGAATGAAAGACTCAGACAAGACTGGACAAGAGTTGAAGCTTGATGAACGAGGAAGGAAGGAAAGCCTGAAAATGAAACGACAAGCTTCACCGTTCCGAAGAGGATATGAGGTTCTATTTAGAAGAGTCTCATTTGGACGTCTATGGACCCTCGCTGCCCCCAATCCAGTCTCTCCTCCCCCTGACCTGAGCCGCAGCAGTGTGCTGGCATTGACCAGGGCCATGTACCCAGTCCGCCACCCGCCATTCGCCCTCCCCCGGGCCGAGGCGGTCTTTTGGTCGGGCGGATTCTTCAAGCGCAATCTAGCAAGAAAACACAGGTTGCTTAACATCCAACCGCCGTGGGTCTGGCAGCGAACGGTATATTGCAGTAATAATCGCCAGGGTCATACCACTGGCTGGGCATCTACTTGGCACACGGAACTGGCTGGCAAATCCTGACCGCCCCGCCTTTCTCTATGAGGGAGATTCCCTGCAGTGCTCCTCGTTGCAATCTGGACGCAGGTACCGTGCCTTTCTGTGAAACGACCAAATAGCCAATGGGCGGCTTTCCACCCTAGAGCCCGCCGAGGTTCAAGAACCCCAGTGGAGGAGGAGAATCCGTGAGCGGTATCCCCACAATTGACTGTAAATTTTTTACAATCCTGTGGGGAATCCATCACCACAACCAATTCCTCTGGTTCCTTCAGGTTATGTTTGACTAGACCTTCAGGTGTCTTGTTCTCGCCAAGTCGAATACTGATCTTCACAAAAGGCTGCTGGAAACGGATCTGAATGCCGAAAGTTGATGCCTGTACTGCAAAAGCTTGATCTGTCTCAAGCTTCCAGTAACGAATAGCTTCAGACACTTACAGTACTGCGGAATCAGAAGGTGGCTGCCTCTTGCGGCGCACAAACAAAACAAAAAAAAAAAGTGCATGATGTGCGACATTGGCTCGGGGAAGGGATTTGGGCGATGTTGCTCCCCCAGCCAGGCTGATTGCTATTTTTGAACACGTGCAGCGAGCCACTTACATTCTATCCAGACCGCAACTACAGCGACGAGGAGTGCGAGAGGACAGCACCAAAAGGATGCGCTCCAATCAATACTACAGGAAAACATCAACTGACCGAATTGACATTGCGCTAGAGAATTGGCCAGACTCTTGCACCCAATTAAGCCAAGAATCATAAACATATCGTAAATGTAACATTGCTCAGAGGTTGTGTTCCGCAATCCTTCTGTAGGTACGCTGGATTGCTCGTCGGCCTTGCCGTTTTGCCATGCGGCGAAGTACATGATCATGCAATATGGCCACAACAAATTACCATGTCGCACCACTGTCTTGCTCCACGTTATTTGCCCGGCTGTGTACTGTAAGCCCACTGGTAGGCGTACCTAAGCGCCGAGCCAAGCCGGATCCAAGACATCTACAGCGCAATAGAGCCAGGCAACGGCACTTCTAGGCCAAGGTCTTGACGGAGCATGGGGGGATATTTGGAGAGAGGAAGGTCGCTCTGGGTAACGGAACTGCGCAACTGAGTTTCTCTTTCCAGGACAGCCCTATCGGTACACTGCCCTGGGATCTGAAAAGCAACAGGCCCTTTGAAATGATCACTGCTGCAAAAGAATGTAGACACCACCTTATCAACCAGTCGGGAGCGTAGTCATTCCATCAGTGCCGGACGTCTTACGATTTCCTTTTGCCACCCGCACCTTGGTCTCAACGTCTCTGGTGCGGCTTCAGGAAAGCGCCACGCTGTGCGGGAGAATCCTTTTGGGGGGGAGGTCAAGCCTCCAACGCCGTTATCCAGCGGGCAATTTTACTCACACCACGCACCCCACATGCGCAAGTTGTTGCGAGACACGCCAAATGGGATGGCTTGCAATCTGTAGCCGCGAAAAAGATTATTTGGATCGCGAACGTTCTGCAAAAACCCGGGTCTCATTTCCCACTTGGGCTTGCAAGCCAGGATGGGTGACTTTGGGTGGGTGGATTTTCGAGATAGGAACACCAAGGCAGGGGTGGTTCTTGGCGTGCAAGCACCCTCAAAACCCCGGCGAGAAAGGACTGGTGAGAATCATGAGATAATTCTTGGCTTTATTAGTTAAATCTAACTTAATTGCTGTTGATTTAATCTTTTAGTAGGAGGTAATGCTCACATTTGTGATGATGTGCGATTGGGGCTCCTTGGAAACTGACATCATTTCATTTACCGTGATTTTGCCGATCTCTGAGAATGAATTGCCGGTTGAGAGAATTAAGGGTTTTTCTGCACCCCAGGACGAACGCAATCTTCAAGAAGCAATATGGACAGAACGAGCAAGTAAGTGTCGCATTTACAGAGCCGTGGGCTGATAATCAATATCGACTACTGAGTAGATGAATCAATGAGCATGTAAATGAATTCTGTCGTGATTTGTGTATTTTGTCAATAAACCCCCAATGACACACCATCGCACATCCTGATATCAATAGTGTACACTTACCAGTATCTGTAGGTCTCAGTCATATTGTCACAGTAGACTGTCGATATCCTCTCAAAATCGGTGTACGCGCATCTCCGCTGCAACTTCGTGGGGAGCGGTCGTACCGATCCTAAGGGAATATACCACCTTTTTGTAATTTCTTCCAAGCTCCTTCCGCTTTACCCGCGTGCGACGCAGGTGGTGAAGCATCCATCTATCATACCTATCTATAGCTACTATGCCTGAAAACCTAGAGTTTACGGTATTGTTAGGGACTCAAGGCTGATTAGGCTTGATATGGGCCTATCCGCCAGCTTCCATACTTGGGATAATTGTGATCCCTCAAAATTCCGTTCAATGGATAGGGTATCACAAGAAATTTTCCTGAAGACGAATCACAGACCACGGTTCCAGGTTACGATATTCTCTCCCAGACCCTGTGATCACAAGCCTTTGCCAACGATAATCTAGGCAGGTAATCAAAATAATAGAATGCTTGGTTGTAAGATAGGACATCGAAGCAGATTTTCTATAGGGGTGGTCAGCTTAGCTGCTCGCTCACGTCAGCCTCTTAGATCCATAGTATGCTCTGTGCAACATAGCCGATCTAGGAAGGCACCAATGCCGATATTCCTCGAGCTGATCGACGCTCCCAGCAGCAGGAAACCAGGCTACCTATCGGTCTGCCCTGTTCTGGCCTGCCGTATGAAGACAGACACAAAGTGAAAGATGAGCAGTTTGGGAAACCTATCACATAAGAGAGAAGTGGACATCGATAAAATCGCTCCGATATCTGTCTGTGAGACATCAATCTGGACCCAAGCCACAATACTCTACGAAAAACCAGCGACAAAATCTACCAATGTATCCCGAGCGTGGATCGCCGCCGCCTCCCACGTGTTTTGCTCTGGTACCCCATGACCAACACGCAGCGCAAAAAAGAAATTTCTTACCAACCTGGCTCAGATAAACCCTTCCAGAACCTTCACAGCCATGACTTCGCCCCGGGGATTGAAAACGAAGCTGCCGTCAGCGATAAGTTTCTCACAATATACAGCTTGGAGGGACGCCGCGCCCGGGTAAGCATTACATTCGGAATAGATACCGGTAAAATCCAGGTTCTCGGAACACGGCAAAATAATTAAATGCCCTGAGTTACTTCGTAACTAACTTAGTTATACGAAATAATCTTTTCAAAAAGAACATAGTTAGCGGTAATGCCTAGCGGCAATTTGGAACACTACCTGAAACCAAGGGGTGCGAGCGAGATCTATGTGGCGCAGATGAAGAGACTTGGTTATGTAATATGTTCTGCGGCGTCGCGTCAAAGCCATCGCATGCATGGATCAGGATTGAGACCAATACATGAAGAATATAAGAGTTCAGCCCCCCTCCTCAGGGCCTGATCCACCAGCTTTTTCGGACCAGTTTTGAGCTCAAAAAGTGACCTCTTCTAAAATCCATGTAGTGTGCAGCTGCAGGCAAGCATTAGCGGCAAGGCCACTATCCTGGTCTTGTACTTGCTGCCCACAGCCGGTGACGTTAGATTGACATAATCAATGGATTTCCAGTTTTCTCGGGGCAATTGAATTAGAGCAACTATCTAACGCTAGGCTCAGATGATGTTGATGTGTAGAGACGTCGTAAGTAACAGAACTCACAAACTCTGCTTGAGCTCTCTGTGTGGAAATCCAACGCAAATCATTTGTCTTTGGCAGAGCAATCAGGGGACTCCTTCTACTCCAAAATGTCCAGCAGTAGCTACAAGCCCTCCCAGATAGCCCACAATGCCCGCGAGTCCTCCCAGAGAGCCCACAGAGCCCGTGAGTCCTTCCAGACAGCCCACTACGCCCGGAATGCCCGGCAATAAATACAGTAGCTATGCCAATCAAGAGAGAAAACTGTTGGATGGGCTGTGTCTATCGGATAGACTTAGGGGATAGATAGCAATTGCAATAACTTGTTGATGATGATTCTTACGATCCAGCATGCTGTGGTGTGTCCACCAAAGCATGCATCAATCTACAACTATTCTATCTCAGCAAACGCCAGACCTAGTTATCCCAGCAACTAGACCCATATCCACAGAAACCGCAATTCAGGCCGCTGAAAAAGGGGAATTGCAGAGCAGGCTTGTCGTAGTGCCATAATTGCTGTTCGTTCCAAGTTGCAGGTCTTTGTTGTGATGGCAGGACGTTGGTCAACTCGAATTTTGTGTTGAGTAAAAATTGAGAGCACGACACTCAAAATATACCGCTTTTGGAAGTGCGCAGGTCTCAATAAGAGCAGATCTGATATTCTTCGAAAGAATACATTGATTAGCAACCTGATGGTACATTTGGTCCAGGATTCCTGCAAGGAGGCGTAGAGCTGCAATCGGGATTGGTGATGCGCGCTGCAGAGTCCGCATATGCGGTCCCATCCCTGCCCAACACCATGTATCGACATTTCCCTGGTCTGAAAAACTAGTCCGAAAAAGCTGGTGGATCAGGCCCTCATCAGGCGTGCTGTTGAGGTTCCTGCGGAGGCACCGACATGAGACATGCAAAACAGCATCTTGAAGACTTCGTGCACAGGAATTGCTGGTGGCGTGGCTGGAGCGTGGCAGCACACAATAGTTCAAACAGCAAACTCGCGGGCGAATCCTCAGGGGATAATTCATATGACTACCCAACCAACATGCCGCGACCGCAGTGCACCGTCTAGAAGGTCGTTCTGGGAGGTATCACGGGAAGTCTAGGCCGCTGCCGTACCATGCTGCATATTCTCCTCTCCGATTGGCTGACTTGAAGGTCTACCTTTTTTTGGCCGGGCCCGCAAGAAATTTGGGCGTAAAAACAGCTCGACTTGTGGACTCTAGATAGTCTCAATGATATAATTTTGACCTCTCCCCAGAAGGATTCGGGGCAGTAGGCGCCCGAAGGAACCGGTTGAAATGCCCCTCAGAAAGTAGAGGTCGAGGCAAATTCCGGGATCGCGGGCTGGCCACACCAGCCACCCAACATTCAACAGTACGCAGTTGCATTGACAGCCTCCTACAGGTGAGAAACAAACGTGTAGTAGGTAGGGCAGCCCGCTAGCTGACTGCGCGTTTATTTCCATCCGGAGACAACTGGCGATGGCTAATACTGCTCCGATAAGTGGAGTGGGTACTGCCTCGCCAGGCGGGCCCCATTCAAACCGTCGCTACGCGTGCGCCACACGTGCTAGAAGATATCCGTGGCCTTGGAGTCCTTCAGAGAGCAAAATTGGATTGATCCCAGCTGTTGAAGTACGATTGCAGTAAATTACGTTGAAGTTAATAAGTCATGGAGTTGAGGCCTCAAAGTGGGACAATCCACGTGTCGCGCACCAAAGGGATAGGCGCCCCTCTGATTTTCGTTCCGATAACCCGGCTGAACTGGGTTCTCTACCCTACGTCCTAGCGAATATTCTCGTATCATATGAAGAACTCAGTCCCCAGCATACGTTACATAGAAGGTTCGGTATTCGAGGACTGCCTTATTAAAAGTCAACAACCCATGCTCAACGCCATTGCCTCGAAACCCCCGCCATATCTCACCCATATCTGGACCCGGTTGATGGGACCTTTTTCTTTTCATGCATGTCATCACTCATGATCATAGCTCCTCCTTCCTTCCACTGTCCCTCCATGCTAAATACGTGTTGAATGTTTGTTTCGACATCCTTCATTCCATGGTGAACTTTGTTCCCGTGCCCAGTCACCATGTGCAAAAGCCAGAACCAGAAAACGCCGATGTTGAAATCGAAAACCAAATCCGAACCGTGTAGCATTCCTCAGAAAATCCCTTTGCCGAGCTGCTAAGTTACCGACGAAGCTCCAGGGGTTCAGACCCGTTCTTCGTCATGAAGACGACCTATTTGGCGTATCTAGCACGGAAGAACTTGGCCGCATTGACCATGTTGGTCAAGGCTTCCTTGGTCTCCTTCCATTGGCGGGTCTTCAATCCGCAGTCGGGGTCGATCCAGAGCTGCTCGGGCTTCAAGTATTGCAGCATCTCCTCAATGCGTGTCTTGATCTCCTCCTCGCTGGGAACACGAGGCGAGTGAATGTCGTAGACACCGGGTCCGATGTGACGAGGGTACGCAGAGTCAACGAAAACGCGCAGGAGCTTAGCGTCTGACTTGCTGTTTTCAATAGACAGCACGTCGGCGTCAAGAGCTGCGATAGCGTGGAAGAAGTCCTGGAACTCTGAGTAACAGAAGTGCGAGTGAATTTGAGTAGAATCCTCGACACCTGTTGTTGCAAGACGGAAGGCCTTGACGGCCCAGTCAAGGTAGGCCTCGCGCTCCTTTCCAGATCTCAGGGGAAGGCCCTCACGAAGCGCAGGCTCATCGACCTGGATGACGTCAATGCCCGCCTTCTCGAGATCCACGACTTCGTCACGCAGAGACAGCGCAAGCTGCTCCGCCTGCACGGACTGATGGACATCGTCACGCGGGAAAGACCATCGGAGGCAAGTGACGGGACCTGTAAGCATGCCCTTCATGGGCTTCTTGGAGACGGACACAGCGTATTTAGATTCCTTGACTGTCATGGCAGCGGGTCGGGAGATATCGCCAACAATGATGGGCGGCCTGACGCATCGAGAGCCATAACTTTGCACCCAAGCGTGGGTGGTAAATGCATATCCATGCAGACGCTCGCCGAAGTACTGCACCATGTCATTACGCTCCGGCTCGCCATGCACGTAGACATCCAAACCAAGTTCTTCTTGGATCTTGACGTTCATCTCGATTTCCTGTTCAATGAACTTGTCATATTCGGATTCATTGATCTCACTCTTGGTGAACTTGTTGCGCTGAACCCGAATTTCCTTGGTCTGAGGGAATGAGCCAATAGTGGTAGTAGGGAATAGCGGCAGCTTGAGCTTCTCTTGCTGCTGGGAGATCCTGGCAGGGAATTCCGACTTGCGGTTGTAGTCAGCAGCCTTAATGTTGGACTGACGCTCCTTGACCTTGGGGTCATTCGTCCTGCTCGAGGTGGCACGGGATTGCATGGACTTGGCGTTGGCTTCGAGAGCATCCTTGACAGCGGCAGGGCCCTCGGTGACAGCTTTAGCGATGAGGGCGATTTCCACGGCCTTTTCGCTAGCGAAAGAGAACCAATCGGCGATTTCAGGATCCAGCTTCTTCTCACTAGCAAGAGTGTGAGGAGTGTGCAGGAGGGAGCTAGAGGTAGCGACAATGACTCGGTCCTTGCTAAGTTTCTGGATGGCGGACTCAACCGTCTCAATAGCTCGCTTCAGGTTCGTCTTCCAGATGTTGCGTCCATCGACAACGCCAACGGAGAGAATCGTCTTAGGACCCACTGCGCCAACAATGGTATCCAGCTGTTCGGGATTGCGAACAAGATCAATGTGGATTGCGTAGATGTCCTTGGGAAGGAGGTCAACATTATGTATAATGTCACCAAAGTAAGTGGTGAAAACCAGCTTGGGGATCTTGTCCCCTAGGCGGGCCAATTTCTCGTAGGCAGGCTTGAAGGCGGACTTAGACTTGCCAGGTAAGTCAAAGACGAGAATAGGCTCGTCGATCTGGACAGTCTCGGCACCCGCAGCCTTCAGCTGGACGAGGAGCTCTTCGTAGACAGGCAAAAGTTTGTCCAGAAGGTCAATGGGGTCGACTTGTTGGTCACGGTCGGCTTTACCAAGATGAAGGAACGACACGGGGCCGACCAGAACGGGACGGGTCTGAATGCCTGCGTCCTTAGCCTCCTTAAACTCTACAACAGCCTTGGGGCTAGCGCTGAGCTTGAAGGCCTGGTTGTCCTGGAATGTGGGCTTGACGTAGTGGTAGTTGGAGTCAAACCATTTAACCATCTCCAAACTTGGGACATCGACGCCATCCTTCTGGTGCCCACGGCCCATAGCGAAGTATTCGTCAACAGGGTTCAAGTTGGAGTTTGTGTATCGTTCGGGTGCGGCCTTCACAGCGAATTTTGTTAGCCTAGTTCCGTCGCATCAGGACTCTCAGGGCTACCTACGCCGAAGTCTTGGATGTGGCACAAGATTTGATCATAAAGAGCAAAGTCATTGCTGGGAATGATGTCGACACCGGCATCTTTCTGAATCTTCCAATGGGCCAGACGTAAACGCTTGGCCTCATCGAGGAGCTCGGTTTGGGAGATTTTGCCCGCCCAGTCTATTATCCCATGTTAGAACTAAGGTAACAGATTCCATGAATATACGACGAGACTGTTGCCATTGAAGGCATTGTTCGGGCGATTGGATTGGAGATATCCTTACATGCTTCCGTGGCCTTTTTGAGGTCGCGGTTCTCACCCATTCGTGGGAAACCCAGAATAGCGGATTGAACCATCTTGCCCAGAGTTATCACGGCGTGCGGCTAAAGTGGGAGATGGGATATGCTCTACGGAACTTTTTGAGTCAGTATTTGGTGGGGTAATGAAGATGTGTTGGTGGGAATTGAGTGAAAGCAAGACGCATTCCTCACCAAGAAAAAATCTGTGATCAATGATGTATGCCTGCACAAGACCTAAACTCTGAGGGAGATAACAGAGAGCGAGCCGGAGCGAGTTGCACAGAGAAACACGATGGAGGAGAAAATTTTCCCCCTCCAATGTACTTGCTTGTAATAGGCAGGTGATCCTTCGCCGAAGATGGGATGAACTGCAGCGCCGGTACCGCAACGCACGGATGAAACAACGGAGCAGGATACCAGGAGATCTAGTTGTTTGGCGTGCTTATTATGGAGCTAGGGCGACTGTTCTATTGGCAGCAGGCTTACAAACTCTGAGCAGAGCTCCGCAAAGCAGAGGAAAGGGTCTTACTGTTGGTGGAATATCCCCAGAACACCTCCATAAAGAACATGTTTGTGAGCCAGATTTTGCGGTAAGACTGAACCTCCAGGATCGTGTCGAAGGAGGGGTTCAGTCCCCAAACACGACGAAATCTTGGAGGGGTAGGTATCTACTACATCCACAGTAGCTTGAGTTGAGCAGGAACCACCCGTCCCGCTGACAGCCCTGGAAGCCCACCAACCAAGGCTTGTGTTTGTTATAAACAGGAATGGGTGTGGCGGGCGACAAAACTTGCTGGGTAAAGCTGGACTAGTCGTCACTGGATTTTGGTTGTGATCTGTCCAGCTTCGAATTCCTTCCGCCTATGTGGCAATATTCAAACCAACAAACTCTTGCCTGCTCATGCCCAAGCATATGCCTCAGGACCACCGGGTCTGGGCGCAAATAGCGCAAATTTTGAGGCTCATAGATCCTGATAGTGCTATCACCAGTACCGGAACTCCATGGAGGGGCCCTGGCAGAATTAGATTCAAGCTCAGAGAACCCCTGTTCCGATTCTATTCAAGAAGGCGGTCAACGAATCACGCAAACCTTTGGAAACGCACGTTTTCTTTCGCTGTACGGTACCGACATAGTGCCGGTACACTTCTTGTTTCAAGCCCACCTTCAGCCCCACTCTTGTCTCAGGAGTCTGCCTAATATTTGTGAGCAATTCTAACTTCTAAGTACTGACGGGTGCTTTGGATGGAAAGGAGCAGGATATCACCACAACAGTGAGAATTTTTCAGAGATCGTTCGTCAAGGTGCTACCGTAAGTGCCGCGTTGACAGGTGCAACCACGACAACACAGTTGTTACCCATCAGTCAGAAGGAGTAGCCAACGGGAGTCCAGTTCCCAAAAGACTTACCCTCAATGGAGGTGTCTATTCTGTCTATCTTTTTAAAGAGTTGTATTTTTATACATGAAAAACTATAACCATTCATAGCGAAGTCAAAGATGACTGTAGTACCACCGGCCATGTCATCATGTTCTGGTGGAGAACCCGGTAGATATGGTTCTTGGGGTTGGACATTCACCCCGCTGGATCATGACAATTCATCAACAAGTAACGGGAGTAAATTTCTCTGTTGTAATTTTCATTTCTGGACCAACTGAAAATTTCCACCGGCTGTAAGTAGGATATACCGGTAAGGTTTGATTCCAAGGTCTGGATATTACAGTTGTGTGGGCTAGGTGCCTACCCGTACCCAGGACAGACATTGCACACCGTTATGATTTCACAATATAGATGTTGCAATCTTGGGGTTAAGTCAGATACTGATCACCCCTTCCGTGTTCTTCAATGGAATCTTACGGAACGGTGTACAAAAAAACTTAATATCTGGCTTCCTCTTTCCGATTCCGGCCAATTTGTAGGCATAAACACTGGCTACTTTTGACATTAGAGCTGGTTGAAAGACAGGCACAAACGACTAGTTTCATAAGATTTCTCGTCGAAAATCCAAATGCCTTATTCACAAGCCAGCTGTGCTCAGAAAAGCCGGTGACCTGCAGAGTGACGACGTCTTCACTCTGCCACTTTCTTGGAAACTTCCAATCAAAATTAACCCTTAGCAACCCCAGTCTTCACTCTAATCAAAACGAGGAAGCATGGCTCTTCTCTGTTGCTGCAAAAACCGAAAAGCCAATATACCACCGGAGCCCGACCCACAACATGAGCTTTCGTCGCAGAACCTCCCAGTCCAGCCACCCCCGGTCAAGTTAGCCACGACGTCTACGCAAGATCAGCCTCTAGACACGTTCTTGGCCCACAATCAACCATCGAAAACCACTTCTGGCTTCAGTTCATCCGTGAAGCATGAAGTCGTGGATCCGACGGCACTTGACGTCGATGACTCGGACGGAGGGATAGAAGATGGAGAAAATGAGCGAAGTTCCAGTTCGAGCACGATGGGAGCGCTCAAATCCAAACTCATCCGACGTCTCTCCCAAAAATCCGAAAGCAAACGCCAATCTCAACAGACATCTGGATCCAGTGAGGAAGAACTCGCTCGACGGGCTGAACTTAGGCGAATCATGCTTCAGAGGATACAGGAAGAACTCCAACGCGAGCAAATGGAAGATTACCAGAAGGGAAAATCGGCTGCGTTCAAACACACCAGTCGTCAAAAGAAAAACGACCACATAGAGCCCCCATGCGGCGGTCCCCGAGATAGCATCGAGTTTTCTGTTCCCGAATCTGGTGGCACCATATCACAAAGCAACTGTGGTAATGCGCAGGAATCTGTAGCTACCAATCTTCCCGTCATTCAGGAAACGAGGTCTTCTATCACAAGGCGGAGTAGTTTCCCCGGGTCAACGTGCCGATCGAGAGAGGCATCCGTCGGTAATGTGGAGGCCGGGCTACGTGAACGTGGCTCGCTACAATACATGCCTTCGTCTCCTCACCTTGAGCCAGTTCATGGATCCAGCGTACAGGGATCCGATTCCATGCGGTCGTGGCGTTTATCATATAGCGCCATAGAATTGGCGGAGTACCTAGAAGCCGAGGAGCCTGACGGCTTAAAACAAACTGTTTTGTCTAATCCCAACTCCGCGTTAGGCCAGGTGAAAGCGGCTAAAAGTCGGACACCAAGGCGACAAGTCTCAAGTTTGGCTTCCGGTACGGAGTCTGTGGCAGAAACTAGATCTTCCAATCCCGATGGGCTGCAACAAAGTGTGGGGGAGATAGGAGAGTCCAAACCTGACCTCAGATCCTCTCCAAAATCCGATGTGCCTGCAACTGGGACCTCCGAGATCGCAGAGGATGAAAATTCGACAACCCACTCAGAGACAGCTGAACGATACTCTCCACTTGAATTATGGCTCCAAATCCAGAGGCTTGAGCGACTGCCACGCGATTCATCACGTCAGACCAGCATAGTTGCTTCCGAAAACCGTTCCGAATCCAAGGAGCGGTCCGAGACAACAAGTACCCACGAGCCTCCATTACCAGATCATATAATATCAAATACCTCAGTCGAGCAACGAAATACTACCGGTACATTCCTTCAAGTTCCAAAGTCAGCTTCTTTAGTTCGTAGATCGTTGGGCGTTAGCATGGCTCAGACGAAAGAGAATGGAAGGAGAGTGCCTCCTTGTGTATCCAGTGGCAGCCCAGGTCCACATTGTCCAGGGGCGTTGGCAATTTCGTCTGCTTACCTCAATGCGCAACCAACCAAGTGTCAGGATCCTTTGGAGAATTGTTCTTCAAAATATCGGGGGTCGTCCCAATCGCAATTGATTTCTTCTATCGCACTAGAGGAGAACCCATCAAGTTAGTATAGCTACTCCTCTACCAGACCCAAATGCTGATACTGACTTTCTCCAGGAAAATGCCGTCATGACCAACCAAGTGACACCGAAATTTCCAACACAAGTTCCTACAGGACAGCGCCTAATGCAAAATCTACGCCTGACGAATTAAGCATCGCTATCCCAGGGTCCCAACAACCCAACTCAAACACTACATCCATATCGGCTTCTGAGGCCAACAGCGGCCGGATGGGTGAAACAGAGTCGGAATCAATTTCTAGAAGATTCAACAGCCTGGGGCTCCGCCGCGACTTTCACGGCCCTGTTGTGAGCCGTTTCCGGGAAGATCTCGATGGGGAACAGATACCGCCCAACTGGAGGTCCTCTTTTCTATCGAGGTTACATTCGCATTTATCATTGCCTGGAAAGAGAAGATCTTCGAAGAGCTCAGGAAGAAAATCGGAAGATCATCCCAATCAGCAACGCATTCACGGCATCCAAGCAATTGGCAGAGAAATGCTTGCTGTGGATGGTACAGAGCCAGTTCCTCATCCACCGATTCATGTGCCCATGGATCTAAGCACTGAAGATGGATTCGAACCACAGCTTAACGAAAGCACAACGGATTTGTGGCAACGTGCAGTCAGGCGAGAAGCTTACCAGCGAGAACAAAAGCGTCGAAATCGGAGTGTTTCGCCTGGATACCATGATCATCTGTTGGAGACACTGAGTGGCAGTAAGCGGGAACATGAAATGGGCGAGCCGGAACCAAAGATTGATCACGATGAGCTCAATGCGGCTTCAGACAGGCTGATTGAACCGGGAACATCGCAGATCTGCCAGGAGCAAAACGTATGCAACGAACGCGCCTCATCGTTGGGGGGATCAAATCAAGGCTTCCAAAAGAACGATGAGCATGCTGAGTTGGAAGATGCTTCCACTGCCTACAAGCCAGGACCTGCAATTCAAATTTTTGCCAAGTCAAAGGCCCGCATGATTCCGGAATCATGGGCCAAATGGCCGTCGCACAACCGTGTGGAGCGAAACGGAGCAGCTGGCAGGCCAGATGCAGTTTCCTCTCAAGACTTTGCTGTGACGGGTACGATCGAGGCCGGCAAACCAAAGTGGACAACAAACAACTTAGAAGAAGAAAGATTTGGGGGATTAGAGCCAGATGCTTCGCCGCGATCACTGTCTGTTAAATTTGGTCGCGCCATCCGCCATGGATTTGCCAGGGCAGTCACGATAAAGGACGCCGGATTACCCAAACTCAAGAAAGTACATGCCGTAAATAATCGTAGCCTAGAGTACCCTGAGTTGGAGGTGCTGCCTCATCATGGAGGTTTCGAGGAAATACAAGCGCTGGAGCAACAGATCGATCACATGAAGCGAGGGTCCGTGTGCATGAACAATCAGTTCAGGTGCTTAGAAAGCTCTAGCAGAACGGCCGCCAAAACGCCACTCAGTATACGTATCGCACAAGATGTGCATATGATACGGGATGGCCATCACGGTGAATCTACGAACCTGGAAGACTCAGTGGAGTTGCGCAAGCAGCGTTCCGCTCTCAAGCGTCACTCAGCACCGCATATCCGTGTTTCAAGTGCCTCGACGCAGTGCGGGATGTCAGATTCTATGTCAGATGACAAGTCCAAGCTGTCAATCCCAAAAATTAAATTAGGGCAAGACTGGAAAGAGAATGACCGGAACAGCCATAATGGATTATCGAAGAGAGCAATCCACTCTTCCGAATTTTCAGCTGTGACAAGAGCAAAACGCTCGAAATCGAACGCGGAGAGATCAATGCCCCAATCTTTCGCTCCTCCAGGGGAATCTTCGCAACCTGCTGACAATAGCAAGCCCACTCAGTCGCATGACGCGCAAGACATCGTTGAGCCAAGAAACATTACCAGCGATATCAGTATCAGCACCCATGAAACGGCGGGAGAAAATCATTAAATTTGAGCGCGTGGTGGTCGAAGTTATGGCATGAGTACGATTGACCTGCGGTGGTTCATGACGAGATCGACGTTATGCCCGTAGCAGAACTTACTGACATGTTGTTCGCTTTCTGTTGTATGCATTATGGCTTAGTTCTGGTAGGCGGAGCATATCTTGAGCATTAATGCCCTTGCTGATTGCGGCGATTAATATGGAAGGATGCATTCGTAGCCGAGGAAAAGATGAGAGAGAATACCTAGAGTATGCTACTTACTACAGTGAGCTGTTATCTCGCATCTCGTTAATAGGACCATGATGTCCATGTATTTTAGGTGTCTAGTTACGCTCAGATTGGAGAGCAGATCCGGCCATACTCACGACAGATTGGTCAACAAAAAAAGCCGAGAGACATGAATAATACAACTGCCAAATTCTCTAATTTCCACCTTAACATTCGAAGGAGGTAGGGCATTCGCGAAGGTCACCGCTGCTAGGTCTGTTCTGTTGAAAGACACTCTCGCCTCATGACTGACCTATAAATTGCCAAGCAGCGGTATGCGTAGGCTAGCAGGTGGAAAGGAGCGGGAACAAAAAGAAGAGGAAGATCATTGCCGATCACTATAACCGCTTTCGATGCATTGAATACTCCCTTGGGTCCAAGCGGAGCATCTGAATTGATATGGTAGTGCTTGGACGAATATGGACCTGCATAGGGGTAAGGGAGGGACTTATCGGGAACTACATACGTAACTATCCGGAATCTACAGTGGTTTCAATGTAAGCAAGTTGAATATCCCAGTATGCCACTAAGTTATGCTAACTTTGCTTCTCACCCCCGCAAATCAGCGTCAAGTCCCCTGATGACCGTCGCATAGCTCTACGGAATACCATGTTCCAGAAACTATATTATTTTGTATAGCAATGTAAAGGCTGCCAATGACATTACAGTCTATCCCTTGCAATAGAGGTGAACTCAAAGTCAAGTTGAGCTGAAGCAAACCTACCGCAGGAGAGGACGAGAGTTGAACACAGCTCCCTCTAGCGGTAGCCAAGTGGATCCATCCCCCAAGCTCCGGTCAGACTTCGGTGCTTCCCAAAGTTGAGTGATGCGAAGTTAGGCCGCAGCTAAGGGGACAGGACCAAACCGCCAACTGTGGAGACTATGCCCTCCCGGATGCCAGATCGGCAATGAGGACGAGGACCAAGCCCACAAGCTATAGAAAAAAACCCCGATAGTAGCTAGTTGTAGCTGGAGTACTGCCCATGCGGAGTGTTGGCAAGCGGTATGGCCTAGGGACGATCACCTCTATCAGGGTTAAGCCTTATTTAGGGAGTTGATGGTCGGTTCCTGCGGGTTTACGGGCGTTCGTCGGGAACGTTCGGTAGGGTCAAATATTTACTAGAAGCTGAGTTGATAGGACAACCCATTTTTGCAATTTTGGCTGAAAGGATCACCGGTGTTGGGGAGAACTAGATTTCTTTCGGGTCGCCCAGACGTCGTTGTTCAGTCCAGTAGCTCAGTATTTCAAGACCCATCTAGA
>JAOYMO020000008.1:99653-124871 GCA_025802455.2 Iodosphaeria phyllophila | reverse complement strand
GTATGTGGAGCGTGGCCGGTTCCCGTTCAAGGGAATATCTGGACCGTTAGGTATATGATCATTTCACATCTCATACTCTACATTTTCGATGTCTGATATTGACTTCTCCGAATTTATATCGACGCAGCTCTTAGCACCACCACGCATAGTTAAAAAACCTAGTATTCTCGCGTGACCTACGACTCACCGTAGACGTTGCTTGCGGGAAAATCCCTAGTGAACTGGAAAGGAAAGAAAAGGTGCCACGGCCAGAATAAAGCGTCGGTAAAGACGGTGTATTGGGCACTATGAGCGAAGATTATGAGCTAAAGAGAGAAGAAAAGATAGATCCAATGCCTGGCCCATACTTTCCGCATTTGAGAGCCCATTACTGATCTCGCTTGCCTCCGCTTTCACCGTTGGGCCATCGTCGTTAGATCCAACGTCGGATAGCCATTACGAATGCTCATTACTCCTATTTCCCCTAGTTATCCGACCTTCGGATCGGACTTTTCGGACATCCAATCTTCCAGTGCCCGGCTTGTAACGCTGTGACAATGCTACGCTCATGCGTGCCGTTACAAGAGGAAAACAATTGGCAATTTACGTTGTACGGGGAGGGTGTTGAGTGGGTATCAAGAGCCTACGCAGGTAACATTCCACCTGTACTTTTTCTCTGCGATAGCCTCCGTCGAATATATCCACTTCTTTTCATATTAGCTCACCAGAAAAGTCACCGTTTCAAACAGCACGATTGAGTAGTCACTACCTACCGTGGCATCATCAACTGTCTCACTCGTGCGATATTTTAGCTCAGCAACAGCTACCGCATATCACAGCAACAGCAACAGCTACCGCATAGCACAGCACAGCACATATCTAATCTCAACTCACATCACAGCGCAGTTGCACTACGCAAAACATAGTCATCATAGACACAAAACACGAAAGGGGGGAAACAGAACATTTCACGATGTCCTTTCTTTCAAAAAGTGTTAGCTCTGCTCAGGAAGCAAAACCCTATCTAATCCCACAGACACTTTCCCTTCTTCCTTTGCCCCCAACTGGCCCTAGCAGGTATCCCGGTGCGCTTTCTAGCGATGTTGAGTATGGGTTGTAGCTGTCGAAGTAGTCTCTTAGTACGGGGCCGGGGTAAGACTTTGGGAAGAAAGAAGACCAGGCGCGGAAAGTCAATCCGGTGTTGAAAGCCTAGATGGGCATGGCTCTGAGTTCCCCTTCAAAAAAAGTTTTTTTTGGTGTTTTCCGATTTTTCTACTCATTTTATGCTTTTTCAAGTTGTGGTTGCATGAGAGCTGTGGTTGTAGGTGTTGTAGTGAGTATGTGTTGTGTGATTGTGGTTCAGCGTAGCAACAGCTGAATCGGTGAGCGAGTTGCGGATATTCGCACTGTTGCAGAAGTTCAATGGTTGTGATGATGCGATATGATGGGATGAGATGGGATGTCGATGTTTTTCGTAGGCATTGGCAAATCAACAAGACGACGTTATATGGTGACGATATCGCGTGTCGTGCCGTGTCATCAAAAGAGATCCCGGCTCGATTCAAAAGCGTAACAGAGCCCCATCGCCTCCATCTTAATGTGATACACCGTGACTCCTGTATGCTCAGTGCAGCACATGCCAGGCTGAATGGGACACAAAATGATGCAGCACGGTGCCTTTCCAGGCCAGACTGGTAGAGAGTACTAAAATCCATCGTCATGCCGTATCGCCCGAGACTGAATACTTAGCATGTGTGGAAGGGTGCCTCTGCAGGATGATCGTCACGTCGGGTGTAGTATGTGGATTCCGTTCCTAATGGGGCTGTCGACCTCAGTAGCTTGCACTTCCAGCCTCTTCCCTTTCCCTCTCTTTCCTCCATACTGGTATCAAGACTTCTTTCCCCTTGAACCAACAAATAAAAGAAATTCAAGAGAAGAAAACACTGTCTCTCCTTCATGGCTATGCCCTGCCATCTGTCGTATAAGCCCCATACCCCTGCCTCCTCCCTCTCTCGCTGGCTGAAGAAAGGAGATCAGGGCGTCAGTCCCTCCTAACGTGTCCATGTCTGACCCGGAGATCCCCTCCATGATTTGTGTCAAACCCGTGTCGTGCGCATCAAGTTGGGTCCGTCAGTCCGTTCACGCGTTCCTCCCCCTCACTCATTCCAAAGAACGCCCAGAAACGCCGGATCATTTTCACTCCATGCTGACTTTTGATGCCCACCCCCCGCGCGTCCATTCGTCCTGATTCGTGCGTGAAATCTTTCATCTCTCTTCCGTGGCGTCGAGATAGTAGAATTGCCTTCTGAAACTCGAACTTTATGCTTCCGAACCGAGTGAGAGCTCGAACGCCTCACAACCATCTTTCCTCGAAGGCCGAAACAAGAAAAAAAACGATAAAATAAAAGGAGAAAGCCCGAAAGCAGGTTTATGATACATGGCGCTCACCTCCGCACCTCAGAACCCAGGATCTATGTACAAATGGAGGTTTACCTCCCCTGGGCGGATGCAATCGCAGCTAAGGAAAAGATGAGAACGAAAAGGATAGCAGAAGCGGAGCTATTGGACTGGCTGTTGTGACCGACCACCGCCACCACGTCCATAGCCACCGCCGCCACCCTGGTAGTGACCGCGACCTTGGAAACCGCCTCCACCACCACCTCGTCCGCGGCCGCGTCCTCCACCACGGCCACCTTGGTACTGCCTAGGTTGACCACTATCGCCCAGTTGTTGTTGCTGCTGGTACCCACGACCAGCCTGGGCGGAAGGAGTGCCTTTCTGGCCCATGGACTGCGGCGGACCGGCCGGCTGTCGCTGGGGTTGTTCAGGGTGTTGCTGATTTTCATTGTTACAATTGGAAGACTTGGGGGCGGCCGTGAGGGTGTTGGCCGGACGGGGAATATTCTCCGGGTTCTCGTAGACATATAGGCTCTTGTCAATACTAGCAGGAATGGCCTGGATCTCGGTTCCTAGATCTTGCTCAATGTTGTATAAATTGAAGCGGTCATCCCAGTTGATCAAGTTGATTGCCAGACCCAGATGGCCGTAACGCCCGGAACGACCAATACGGTGAAGGTAAGTCTCCGCATTCTTGGGGAAATCAAAGTTGATAACAACGTTAACGGCCTGGATATCAATACCACGAGTCAACAAGTCGGAGCAGACCAGATTCCGGCATACGCCATTGCGAAAATCGTGGAATACTCGATTGCGTGCCTGCTGAGCCATTTTGGCGTGACTATAGAAGCACGAGTAGCCCAACTCTGTGATTTTCTTGGCTAGCAACTCAACGCGGTTGGTCGAGTTGCAGAAAATGATGGACTGGTTGATCTGCAGTTTGGAGAAAAGCGTATTGAGACAGTGCACTTTCTGCTTCTCTTCCACGAAGGCATAGTACTGGGTGATACCTCGCAGGGTGAGCTCATCCATGAGGTTGATTTCATAGGGGCTGCTCATATTCTTGTCAGAAAAGTCTTTGACAGAAAGGGGAAAAGTAGCGGAGAAAAGCATGACTTGGCGATCTTTGGGGTGATGAGCCAACAAGCCCTCAATGGTGGGGGTGAACTCTTCCGACAGCAGCTTGTCGGCTTCATCCATGATGAACATGGGGCATTCACTGAGATCAGCTACACTCTTTCCTGCTAGATCATGGATACGCCCGGGAGTGCCCACTACTATGTGGATCGGGTCCTGCAGACGCATAATGTCATCTCTAAGGCTGGTGCCACCTGTGGTTACCATGACGTTGATGCCCAGATGTTTCCCTAAAGTCTTGCACACTTGCGATGTTTGCATCGCCAGTTCACGCGTCGGCACTAGGATGAGCGCCTGGATCTTATTGACTTTGGGGTTGATGCGTTGTAGTGTGGGTACCACAAAAGCTGCTGTCTTTCCCGTGCCGTTCTTCGCTCTAGCCAGGATATCTCGACCGGTCAAAGCTACGGGCACTGCTTCTTCTTGAATGGGGGATGGTTTTTCATATCCGGCTTCGAAGATGCCCATCAATAGATCCCGTTTCAGCCCAAACTCCTCCCATTCTAATCCTTTGGTATTTGTTACGTCCTAGAGAAAGAGAGATCATTAGTTCAAGCCAGGTCTATATTTTGGGGATTTGGTCACTTGCCTCTGTTTGATGACGACTATCTCGCACCGGCAGGTTCAAAGTCTGCTTCCAGTCATCTTGGGGCAAAGCTGAGTCACTCATTGTGACAAGGTCTGCTTATATTGGTTATGTGGGGATGAGTATGCTTGAGGTGTACTGGTGCGATATCGAACTCAAGCCTGCCCGTGTCCTCGGGAGACCTCAAGTGGCTGATATGCTTCGCACGTTCGTCGGGTTCTTCACAAGGAACTGAGTACGTGTGTTTCTACTACCTGAGTATTTTCGCAGCTGTCGCGAGTGGGGGCGAAGCTGATATCGGGTCGGCTGATGTATGTTTTTAGTTGAATACAGATGGCTATTTACGTGCTGTCAAGTTCGGATTATTGCGCCTTCGTGTATGTTATGGAATCGGTGTGCGGTCGGCTGATGCAGATAGGGCAAGGCAGATTTCCGCGGGTCTGGAGTCGATCCTTTGAATCGATAGTGGGGGATATATTGTGGACAAAGAACAAGGCTAGCAGGCGCGCCGAGTGGTCGGGTTGCAGCAGCTGTCAAGTGGCAAGTGCACACAGCTGGGAGAGGAGAGGAAGAAACAAAGAAGACTCGACGATGCGGACTTCGGAGGGCCTTGCTGTAGATAGAAGAGACTTCGTGGGCGTTGTTGTGTTGGCAAAAGGCAAAGCTCGGTAGAGGAAGGGCAAGTATCTATGCGAGAAGTGGCGACCGCGTATCTTTCTTTACGAGTTAAATTGTGATGTCTGCGGTGAGAGTGCAGTTGTTATCAGTTCTTACGAGCTGCAGTTTCAATGTCGTAGTCTGGATGGAGTTTTTCGCTCCCGTCAAATGGTTCGCAATGAGGGAATATGATTGGTGTCGTGTAGAGCGTTTGTGCTTCGTGCTGGGAGCACAGATTCTTGGTCCAAGCTTCAGGCTCGATTTTAATCGATTTTAATCTGATGTAGCTTGATTAGGTAGCAAATCTGGAAAGTTGAACCTTCGCTAAGTCGAACCAGGAAGTATCATCCTAATTGCGTCAGTGACCCACGACTCAGACATTAGGAGGGGTCATCTGGCTGGTGGTTTAACTTGGTAATAAATGTTTATCTAACCTAGAAGGGGCGACATTGAATCTATCTTTGAGACTCTTGCGTTTGTCGACGTGATGACTTTGCACTTGTTTTAGGTAAATCATCTGCTTTGCCATCAATGGTCGGGCAAGTTTTCTCTATCCTCGCCACAATCGCCATGAGACCCGTTGGTGGTTGGCTCGTCACGAGCATCGCCATTTGCCTCGCCAATCAATCATGCTAAAGAAGCGCAGCCTCACGATATGTCCGACCCCGATTTTCCGTGAGAAACAACTCTCCTGGCTGATTGCGCAGCGTTGCTCAGTCGCGAATCAGCCAATTCATACTAGTATCGGCATCACGTCAAACTGGCTCCTTAGGTCGCAATTTTATGCCACAATTACGGATAATGGCCGCAAAGAGCACGACTCTAAGAGGCATCAGCAGGCTTATGTGACGGATTGGTGTGTTGACTCAATTCCTTTCCAATATACCCAAATTCCCGGTTTCTAATGAAGATGCCAGGCCTGCGACCACCAATCCCACGCCATACCAAATCTTCTTCCAACCGCGCCAAGCACCTTACGACAAAGCCCGCTTCTACGCCCTCGTGAAACTCTACCACCCAGACCGCCAAATCCACACGTCCTCTCCCCTCTCGTTGCCCCACGCCATCTGTCTCGAGCGCTATCGCCTAGTTGTAGCCGCAAACGAGATCCTCTCCAGCCCCACCAAGCGTCGCGCCTACGATTCAACTGGCGCCGGGTGGTCCTTTGCCGCATCACCCGCATCACCAACTCGTGAGGCCTACCGCGCCTGGCGCAATACTCCCGACAACGGCAGCAACAACGCTACCTGGGAGGACTGGGAACAATGGTATGCGCGCCGCGACGGCCGAGCTCCGCGGCAGCAGCCGGTTTACATTTCGAATGAGCTGTTCGCAGCTCTGCTGTGCACCTTTATTATCGTGGCGAGCCTGGTGCGTGCCCGGCGCGCGAGCTATAATGTGGACAAGGCGGCGGAGATGAGGGATCGAAGGCACGATGCTATCAGTCAGGAGATGACGAGGCAGCGGGTCGAGCAAGCGGGGTTGTCCAGGCAAGAGAGGGTTGATACGTTTTTGAGGCAGAGGAAGGGATGGAGCGTTGCCGTGGAAACGGCAGAGAGGCAGAACGGGGAAGAGCCTCATTAGGCGGGGACTTGATAGTGTTATGGCATATGTGAGATCACATAATTGTATACAGTTTTCTCTTCGGTTTATGAATTTGATTTTGGCAATGACTGTGGGAGCGTCATGTCAAACATGTACATATGGGAGGGAGTGTATTTGAGAATTAAGGAAGAGAAGAAGCTATCCACATGAGGATAATCGAGGAATATATTGCAAAATAATGCCAGCATCTGTTAACTTAATTTCTCTCTTTTCATATTGATTCCTCGCGTGTAGGAGCATATCGAACGGATACAGGCTGGAACTTCTCGCTCCTGCAGTACTTATTCGTCACCAGGGTAGCTTCCCCGACAAACATAACCGAGTGGTCCTTGCAAACCCCCACGCCTCTCAACGCCAAGTTCCATGCCGACACCATTCCAGGTCCTCGGGATTGTCCCCTTCTCCTTTGGTGGTAGAGCGCTGAGCGTTCGGCAAAATGAGAGGGACCCATCGCTATAGAACTTAGTAATTTGCTTTTCCTAGCCCAGCTTAGCGTTCTAGGAATTCGCTGAGCTTTGAAAGGATATCAATTTCATGTAATATTGTTTCTACAGTTTCAATATCTTTGTTTTGTAGGAAATGGAATTTTCTATCCAGCAAAAGTCTATAGAAGTATCATTGACTCATATCTAGTCATTTTGTTTAAAATTAGTCAAGATGTTCCGTGTTGGTTGCGCTACCGGTATCGTACCTACATTTTGGAAGCTCGAATCAAATATTTATTTCCCATAGCACTCGACTACGCTCAGTCGCTGATGATGTATCTTCGAAGCGTAGTACCAACAAGAGTGTGACAACACAGGCCAGTTTTCGTAGCAATGGCGAGGATGCTCGTGGTATTCTCAAGACCCAAGGTCTGAGGGCTTCATCAGCTATGATACATATAAAATGAGGGCGAAGCATCTCACCATAAGCACGCCTGAACCAGCCACTGATGTGCCGCGTTCGCTAAACAAAGGCCCTCCTAGCAGCGACACCGCTCGAACTAGATACAAGGAATTTGGTGATTGACGATTGAATAACGGGGAAGTGTGACTGACCCGGAAGAAGAAACCCCTTTCTATGCCAGGCCGAAAAATCCCAGAGATCTTTTGCCGTACAATTAATTCGACATGTGTAGTACCTCGGAAGTATTGATGTCAAAAGTCATGGGAAGAGCAATAATGAAGCTTCAATTGATTGGTTCTATGAAGCCTTGATGTGTAAGACATGTTGGCCTTGTGCTTCTATCTACAGTAATGATATTGGACCAGAGGCGGGACACACCTACACAGTACGTAGTATGCAACTGGATCGGGGACACATTTCTTTTGCTTGTATCAATAGTACACAGTAGAGCTCGACCGCAAATTTCGTTGGTGAATAAGTAAACAGGCAGGTTCGGAAACAAAATAGACACCTCTTCGGTTAGCTGAGCAGAGAAGTATATCTTATATTTGTTCGAATCTGCCTGGCAAGGTTTTCACTGAGTAGTTGAATAAGCTTGGCAGGATGGCCCGCTCACTT
This sequence comes from Iodosphaeria phyllophila, assembly GCA_025802455.2. Classification (NCBI taxonomy): domain Eukaryota; kingdom Fungi; phylum Ascomycota; class Sordariomycetes; order Amphisphaeriales; family Iodosphaeriaceae; genus Iodosphaeria; species Iodosphaeria phyllophila. The sequence continues at coordinate 117,004 of JAOYMO020000008.1, read as the reverse complement.
ATTCAACTACCGAGAGTACACCCTATTAATGCGCTAAGCGAGTTCTGTGTCCCACTCCAAGTGCATGTCGCCTGTAACATAGAGACCCCACCTCGCGGGCCACTATCCACAGAATGTAACACAAATTGGTGTTGCACTTGTCTGATCCCACGCAAATTGGTTCTTGCTTAGCTAAAGGGTAAATACTTCTCTACATTAAAGACCTTTGATACCAACGGGACCAGTTGCTCACAAGTCATTACCTACGAATCTATGGGACCTTAATTTGCCCTACTCACAATAATTAGATGCAGGTGTAACATGGAAAGTGTGAGGCAGTTTAATTTGGCCTCTATTTTCATAGTTAGGGGGGATATCCTCAAAACCCAGATAGCAACATAACCAAAATACTTACGACTAGTTAATATCTTAAAAGAATCTGAATCTAGGATATCTTAAATATGCAACCCATTTCATTTCATCAGCTCAGGATGTGTGGATGCGGGCGTAACCTGGAAACTATGAAGCGCATTTGGGCTTTCCTATACAGTATGGGGGTTTCCGTCCATCTGGCTTTTGAATCCGTGCTTCAGCCGCGTGGGTGGCCCCCGGGGTGAGGTTCTACGTTAGTCCAATACGTACGGTTCCTGCACGGTAACCTCTTCCGGTAAATCGGGCTTCTGATCTGGGCAAAAGCCACACTACACAGTACCTTGCTTCTACTTACCGAAAGTCTGCGGGGAGAGTACTCGCCAGGTGTAAAATCGATTTTGTAGCCTTATTAGCCCCCTCGTCCCTCGGGGAGGGCCAGGATGCATTAGTGAGGGGCACCCACCAAGTGTAAGCAACGTGAAAAAAATTCCCCATTCAAGAAAGAACTCACCATTGAAGCCACCTAGCCTTCCCTGAGGGACGAGGGGGCTAAGGCCAGAGATTCGGTTCTACACCTGGCGAGTACTCTCCCTGCAGACTTTCGGAACAACGGAGGTAATTCCATACTGAAAAAGGCCAGCCCGAGATGGTGGGACTTGGCCGTAGGAACCGCAGAATGTGCGTCAAAACCCCACTTTCCGACGGCGACTGCAGTATTTACAGCAGGTTCGTCTGTTCAAGTGCCTGCCGCCCCGAGCCTCTTGGAAAGTAAACAGGATCGACCGTAGACAATGAAGACTATCTAGGTTAGGTTACCATTTCTTGTCCCTGGAAGTTGTGGCATGGGCAAATGGCCGAGGTAAATGTTATCTTGTTGCGGCTAGAGTCAGTGAGATAGCAAGACGCACAAGGTATGCCTCTTCAGACGATGAAACGAACTCAGCTTCATCTCTTTACATCTCCAATCTTACGCTCATTTTCGTCCTCGCTTTGCCACCGTGTCCCAGTTCTCGCGTCTCATTAGCGAGGGTTGCAGGATATCTTGTTTAAAGGGGCCCAGTTCGTGATATTTGTCAGACGGCACTGTTGGCGTGCCGTCTGCGGCCCCCGCCCGTTCTCCAGTTGCAGTATTCAGCGCAGCGGCACGCAAGATCCTGAGTTTACATCGACACGTACGGGACACGCGGCTGATATCAGTCGTCTCGAGTTGGCTCCTTTCGGTCCTGCTTCTCCCCGTTTCGATCTAGCTTCGCCTCTTTTTGGTCCATGTACCGAAATCCGCTGGCGGGTTCTTCTGACGGATACTTACCCTTGTTCGGTTGAACCAGTCCACCCCGAAAAGGCAAATATCAGCCCGCCTGGGAAATGCCTTATCACGCTTGGGGAACCAGGGAGAGTCGACCGGCATCAACAGCTCCGCCTTCGGCTTCTGAAGATACCGATATATCGTCATCGACATTGGTCTTGACCCCGTCCTCGGTACCCAATACTTCGATTTAAACCATGGCGTTCGCGTATAGCCAAGTATCTTTTACCTTTAAGGGTCGCCCTGGTGAGAACCCGAAGGATTACATCGACGATATCAACAACTATGTGGAGGCGTTGATTCCCGGCTCTGTGGATAAGCAAAAGGAGCTGAAGAACTCGTTACTTCGCCTAGGGTTGGATGGCATGGCCCAGGAGTGGTTTTTCCTCCTGCCCAAAGATAAGCGTACAGAATGGGACACACTCACGGACCTGCTAGAGAAGCGTCTCCCGGTTAGGGAGACCTGGCGGAATCCAGGTATGGTTTTCCAAATTGAGCAGTTTGAGCGTCGCCCCATGGAGTCCCTAGCGGCCTACATCTGTCGTGCCAATGAGTTGGTGCTTCGGGCATCAGATTCTCAGTCGGCCCGTTTGCGTACACGCTTGTACATGGGAATATGTGCCAGCGGTCACAATGAGGATGTATTTCTCCAAGGACGGGTGATAGATAGGTTGAGTCATAAGGGGTTGATGGAGGATGACGGGTATCTAAAGGAGACTACCACCTTCGTGGAAGTTCGTGATGCCATGGTCTTCTGTGCCTCAATGCCAAATGAGCAGGGACGGCGTTTCAGTGAGGAGATGGATCGTTATGATCTCACCCCCTCGTACTTGGGACATATGTATCGGTCTCATTAAAGGGGGCATCGCTTCCCAAGAATGGCGTGATCACCGACGCCGTAGAACAGTCTAACTCAACACGACCTTGGCTCACATCCTGGACTGTTTCACCCGAAAACCTTTCCACAACTTCATAGCAAGTCCCCGTATCCGTAAGCGGCTTTAACAAGCTCTCAAGGCCACCTGGGATTGTTCATAACGGGGCGAACATGTAGTCCGGACTGTATGGCAAATATGTGATCGCACCCACATCTTGCCCTCTTCTCTACTAAGATAACACTCAGAAATCCTATCTCACGACAGCACTAGTGATGCAGTTTGAGTGGCTAGGGCTCTTTTGTAGCCTCCTGGTTATTCTTCTCCCAGGACCAAGCAGTCGCCGCTGGACAAAACACATTATCGGAATAATTTACAACGCCGTGCTAATACAACCACCGATATCGTTGGTAGCAGCCAACACACACAAGTCGACAACGAGGGCCAATCCTCGAAACAAGCCGATTTTGGAGAACTGCCAGGACCCCAACCACCAGATAGGAACTTCCTAGACCGCAAAGAACACCTGGAATCGGCCTTCAGTCAGCTCAAAAATATCCGGTCCGCAATGCCACAGAACCCCGTATAGATTGTCCTAGAAGGGAGCCAGTCCAATTCTGATTTGAAACCAAAGCAGTGGTTCACAGCGAAAATGGAATATGACGTCCAACGTACATACCCTGAAATCTTTAAAGATGCTGAAGAAAGTATTAAGCCGCCGCCTCCACAGGAGGAAGTGCTGGACTCGCGAAAAGTATCCACCAAATTGAAGTCGAAAGTTAACACGTCATATTCATGGTGACTTTCTTTTGGAATGCGGTAGTGGAAACCAGATAGAACTGTCCGTACTTCTAAAAAACACTAACTGGTGAGCGGAGGAGAGTGCCCTTAAGTATACAAAATTTGTGTGTAAAATCATCCAGACCTGAACTCCAAGATCCACCTTATTTCCGGCCACACGTCAAGCAGAATTTTCCACACCTTCCTGTTGCGATGTGGTTCCCGGCCAAGAACTTCCCATGCCTCCCTGATTCATCTCCTCCGGGTCCATCGATTCCAATTAGCCTGCATGCCTCCCATTTCCGCTTTCCGGAGGGCATCGCAATGGCAGGTCTCAGACTGGATGTGTCCCTAAATAGGGGGGAGGCCAGTCGGTCCGTCTGGTTATTTGACCTGGGCCGTGCATTTGACCTAGGCCGGGTCCAACACTTCCACACAAATTTGAGGAAAGATTATCCACAGCCAACAAGTTCATAAAGCATTTTGATGAAACGAAATTCAGGTATCAGCTCTTGACAGACAGCTTTGTGCTGTCCCCAGGCCTTCAAATACTGGAACACCGTGTGCGGCCCAAATGGACGAACGACGCCACATCAGCTCTAGCCTATCTACTCGATTTTATTGCACATTGTAAGATAGAAGATGAGCATTCTATGCTAGGCAGACAAGGACGTTCAAACCTCAATTCTTTCGGGTCTATAACTAACATCTTATAAATACAGCGTGATTCATTGCTCCCCGTCAAGCTAATGTTGAAGCAACGCGCGGAGCAACTTACTTTCTCTATAGAAAACGCCATGAAAGTGTCTGGAATATATGGATACAAGTGCCTTGAAGAGCTATCTTCGTACTAGAACGTAACCAGATCGCGATTCATCTTCTCAAAGGAAAATTCGGGTAGTCAAACATTGTGAAAATGTGGAACCAACTATCCCGAGAGGAACTGGAAGATCTCAGACACTGGACAAGACCACCCGATTCCACTCCTCCTTGACAGGAAAGCTCCGATCCAGATTATCTTTGAATGTATTGAATGACGTGCCAATATCAAAAACACCGATGAATTCGCATAACCCAGAGAAGCCGCAGTCACAGGTGCCGGTGCTGGACGCAGTGGTGCTGGAAAAGCCAGAGACAGAAGAATCGGAAAGGCCCTCTAATGGTCTAGTTGATTCACACCTTGTCCTTTTGGCGGAGGATGGGGACTTTAGCCCTTTGAGCCCTGGTTCAGCCCCGGAAACCTCAATTGGCGAGAGTAACGTCCAATCATCAGGAAGATGACAACTGATCTCAGCAGATGTAAGGCAGCAATCCCACACGCCCAATTGATCATCTCAGCGTTCCGACAATTCCGAGCGTGTCTGTGAAGTGGAGAAGTTGATCGACTTGATGCTAGCGCGTTCGAATATATCCGGGCCGTCACCAGAAGGCAAGTACGAGATCACATACTGGTATGAGCAGGAAATATCTTAAATAGCTCAAACGGGCGCTGGATAAGAGAGATCAGTCTGGATATTCCGTCTTGCAAGGACTGAAAACGCAACTCTTCAGCACGGTATCCTCGACCTGCTATACACGCGGGATGTTTGACAACACACATGGCCGTCTGACACATTTGCTCGTACTCAAGGACGTGATTCCAGCTGAAAGAGAAGATTAGAGGACTTGAGATTGGAGCCCTAGCTCAGAACAAGACCGTGGTGGCAGCCGACTAATTGATAGGAGGGTCGCTCCTCCCCTGGAACACATGGTCTGGTTCGTATTTTTAAAGTAATGAGGTTAATAATTCCGCTATTCATTTAATAAACCAAAGAGTGGCTTCAATCCTTTTTTCGTAATTTGTTACCGTACGTGCTTGTCGAATCATGCGTAGTCACACTTGCCCCAGGAGTCAATTCAAGAGGTATAGCAGAGCATTACAGACTGCAAGAGCGTTGTTTGCAGTTATCTATGGTTGTTACTGTATACACGATAGTGGAGGATTAGATGTGAGCACTTAGCGGTGTCTGAATTCTTCAATCTGTTGTTTCGCAAACGATATCTGTTCTCAGGGTGAACAAGTTTGCTTGGCAAGCCAAAAACAACGCGTTCCATTCGATGGCGTTGTGGTTTCAACTGTACCAGTAGTGGAAGCGCGTCGCACTGCTACAACGGTTTGCTATCTGCTTACTTAGGATCTAGTGGAGCTACCGTAACACTGGAAGACCGAGGCTCATTTACATATTTCTTCACTAGGCAAGATACTGAGAGTATCCCCATTGAATTGGCTCAGGTTTAGCGATAGGGCTAGGGTTAGACCTGGGCACGAGCCACCATCATTTGGGTAGGATCTACACACAGCCTTGTGCACCACTGCTAGTATGTATACACTACGGTACCCATCGCACTTTCCTTGGCATCGCCCCCCTTTCTAGTGCAGCAGTCATTCTGAAAACCTTTGGGCGGAATCGTAATCATTTGAGGTGTCATGGCATTTTCTACCATCGACCGTGCGGCTTTGGCTATGTGATTACGCGTTCCACGAGGTTAGCGGACTGCAGAGTACCACTATCTCCATTTCAATAAATGCAAATGTTTCTATAATTGTGTAGGATTGAGTTGTATTGACTGAGGGTCTATCTTTTTTTTTTCGTGCACTGCGATTTCCCAGGCGAGACTGTGGATTTTGGTGTGCAAAGATCATGCGAGATACCGCGAAGACTATATAACCACAACGCTTCGCACTCAAACTTCTATCGAGAGGGCGATAGGTAAACGGTAACCGCAGCTTTTCATGGTCTTGGGGACCTGGGCGTCTTGTAGCTGTTGAATCTCTGTGGGAAGAGCGCAAGTCTTTACTTAGATACTGTGGTAGATAGACTCGGGGTCGGCGTGAGGACAGTGAAGGGATCGTATGCTCAACGCGTGGTTTCCAGAAGCAAGCATGTTAGGCCATGGCTTAACCTGATCCTATCCCTCATGAAACAAACAAGAATATCAAGTCTTTATGTATTTCAAGTCCCCCACGATGGAACATGAAAGCAGTCATCTGTTTAGCTAGAGCTGGAGTCAGCTCTGTCCAACGCATCATGTAACTGTCCCATAACTGTGTGGAGCATTGTCCTCACCCCTTCCCTCAGTGTCACGAGAGTGAAGTGACATCAAGGGGCAAGTATGAGCCTATAACATAAAACTTGCACAAGGCGAAGCCCACCCAAGGTTGTAGATAAATAGAACAGATAGGGCTGGGTGATTTCTATTTCTGTACAGAAAAGTTATAATGATCTAACCAACACGCTCCATTGAATTCTCAGCATCCCCATCGAGGCGAGACGCGTCGCGGTGATGCCCCCACAGTGTACTTGCATAGCTGATGTGGAACGCATACTGGTGAAGCTGCCCCTGTAAATAGGTATCGTAGAAGTTCGATGCATCAGTGAATCTGTCCTGGTGTTTGCTGCTTCACTCGTCGAGGATTCGACGCGTCTGCCTGGGGAGTACTTGAGTGGGGAATCTCCCATCGTGACCACCTCCTCTACTCTTTGTGGACCCACTGCAGACGTTGTACCTTCGTACCCTATGGGTATAATTTCGAATTCGGGGGCTAATTCTTTGTCTTCTCTTCTTCTCTTTTCCTTGTCCGCGACCAAACTGAATAGGTAAGCCACCACAGCATCGCAGCATTGCAGCATCGTCGCCATCAATCCTCATTGTTAGCATTGTCGCTTTCTTCATTTGCATCTGCGTTGCCATCGTTCCTCGTCATCTTCATTATTCTCTACTTCATTTGCATTTGCATGCCCATCTTCAACCATCTCCATCATTCGTTTCTTCATTTGCATCTGCAACTGCGTTTGCAGCTGCAACTACAATTGCGACTGCATCTTCTTCCTTCGCGTCTGTCTCGCAGTTTACTGATCACTATTATGGCCCTGCGCAGGATTATTCGCTACTATTCTGTTGTTGTCGTGTTGTCATTCATTGATAGCGCTCGCGGATTTTGTTGCACCAGTTGCACTTCATTGTCGCCTTTGGGTTCGACTCCCACTGGTAGTAATTACAGCACATCGTCACCGGGTTCGAATCCCATAGGCGATAGCCACCGTTCTCTCATTTGCATCTGGTAAGTCGATGTGCCTGTATTTCACTATTGATCTCAAAAGTCTTACAGACCTCCCAGATCACGGACTGTTGATTTGCATTAACAACTTCCGAAATTTGCATGCACCATCAGCCTTATTCTGGCTGATATCTGTAAGTCAACATGCTTTCGCGAATTGTGATCACAGAGAACTTACTGGCCTTAATCACCGCAGTACGTCGCGTCGCACTGGCGCTACTTATCACCCAAGCAACGAATTTTGCAACACATTTAGTTTATCATAGGTTAGTCAGCGCGTCAATAGTGTGTCATGGGAGACGGAAATAGCTCACTTGCCTCATAGGTCATAGATATTCAAGATGCGCTCGTACTGGTTTGACGTCTACGCCTTCTCGGCAGCCTTCTCCTGGGTTTTCCGCTCCCTCTTGACACCCTACCATTTCCCGATTTGTCTCACCTTAGCCATCTTGACCTTGATCGGAGGAAGTGTCAGCGGCGGATTCGTGCTAGCTGCATCCTTCTTTGTCTCCTTCTTCTCCGCTCTTTTCCGCTGCATTAAAACGGCGGTGCACTTCCTGGCTCTTTGCGCCCTGGCGCTCACCTTCAAAACCATCTGGGGAACGATTTGGTTTATCTTCTACGCCCCCCAGGTACCTGAAGGAGATGGTCCAGAATGGGTTTACAGAAAAATCCCTGAGTTTCCACAACGATTGACCCTGTGGCAACCTACGCTGGGCGAAATGGGCCAGGAGGTAGTGTTATTGTTCACCTGGCTCGTGCATGGGTTTTTCATCCCTCCCAAAACGCCACCTAGCCGCGGCGAACTTTGGGTCCCCGGCGAATGGCACGAGGGGACAGGGCCCTCTGCTTTTGTTAAGGCGTTCCTACAAGCATACCACGAAAAGATTATTGAAGAACGACGCAAGTGTGAGGAGGACATGCGCAAGCGAAGTGAATTCCAGGAAGCACTGCTTGAAAAGTGTCGACTAAAAAAACAACGCGAGCGCGAAGCCGAGGAGGCCAAGAAGAACATAAGTCGTTTTGAGAGAGAGTTCTATGCACAACAGAGGAGAGAGTACGAGGCGAGATATGGGAAGATTGGACCTGGCGATAAGCGCACTCCGGAGGAAATCGCAGATGAAAACATACAGGCGAAATGGGATGAGACGGAGTATGTCCCACGCCGACAGAGGGTAAGACGCCCGGTTTATAGACCGCGGCGGGCCTCTCCCGACCCCCCCGTTGACCGCGACCCGGCTGAAGATTCCCTTGCTACTGAGAAGAAACCATCCGATGCTATCGTTTCTGTTCAGGAAACGAAGGATCCAGCCAAGAAGGAAGACTCCTCAAAGGAGATTGACGAACCCTGCACTACCAATGGTCCCGTCAAGGTAGAGGGAGATGCAACTAAGAATCCGGCTGAACAAGAAGTTGCTGATCTGGAAAAGACACAATCCGATGTCACTGTTTTTGTTTCGGGTGCAGAGGGCCCCATCGTTAATGGGGAGGAAAATTCGACCAATGAAACTGGTGTTGAAGATAAGGTCGTGAAGACAGTCAAAGAGACAGCGGAGAAATCGAAGAAAGACACTTGCCACACCCCTGAGCCAACAGGTCGTCATTTCCGCCCGCGTGCTACCTTCATTCTGGAAGATGACGAAATTCGTTTGACCGAAAACGAAGCATACCAAGGTGAATTGCCAGAGCCTGAACCGCAGGAAACTGAACCACTGCCTGCAGACTTGGTCCAGGAAACCGAAAACGCAGCCGCCTTAACCCGTGATCACCAGACGAGCGCAGACTTGCTCAAACGCATGGACGAAACTGTTGACTTATATGGCGATAAGGCTTCCTTGGAGGTTGATGGCGAAGGAAAAACGGCACCTGAGTCATTTTCAGTTGTTCCTGGCCACAATAACTTTCTTTCCAGCAGCAAGTTGATCGTTCATCCAGTCGTAACTGCAGCTATCCATCGTCTGAATGTGCATACTCCCGGAGGCAGACAACGAGGTCTTGAGGAGCGGAAGTCCAAAGTGGCCCTTATCAAGAGAAAGAATCTCATGCGCAGTACCAATCAGAAACAGCTAGTTCTATACAACGAGAACAAGCTCGCCGCACACGATGAGAATCAGCTCATCTCCAGCGATGATAACCAGATCGTTCTCTACGATGCCTATCAACCCGTCGAGCACACCGAGAACCAGCTCATTCCATACGCTGAGAATCATACCATCGCGCAGATTCAAAAAACCCAGCCGATCGTTTCATCGTCTACTGTCAAGAACCAAAGCAACACTAAGCGTGGAAACCGCGACCGCATTGAGCGCAAAACGACCGTCCGTGTGGGAGATAGATCCAATGCAGCGAAGTCGGAACGGAAAGCTAGGCCGAAGTTGGCTCCTAATAAAATTCCGGCTGCGGAAAAGGAGATTGCGCTCTCAGTCAAACCTTCACGTCGTACTCCGGATCCCACCAAGCATTACCGTCAGCATGAACCAGACGGTCCAAAGCTTGGAAACTACAATTTACTGCTACCGGACAGAGTGAAGTCCGTTCTGGCTGGCATTAGTGGGAACGAGAAGGCAGTCAAATCCTATGTTGCATCGCCTATCACCCCTTCCCCTGGCTGTGATAAGGATTTCTCGTACCGTGAGCGTGAACCCATCGGACCGAAGCTTGGCAGCTACGATGTGGTACAACGTGACCAAGTAAAACACACTCCAGCTCTCGAGAGCGGTCATGGAAAGGTTGACTACGTAGCTTCATCAATTGCATCAGCTCCAGTACCCAAGCCCAATGAGTCGCCCTCTAAGAGACTCAAGTCTATTCTTCTTCAAGAGCTGGAGAAAATCGACGTAGAGCAGGGAATGGCCGAGAAGGAGTGGCAACAACTTGCCGAGGAGACGAAGACAGCCCTGGAGAAGAAAGAGCGCGTTGAGAAGGAGAGCGCATGGACCCTACACCAATTGGGTCAGGGCAAACAGGCGATACCCGAAAGACTCAAATCTATTCTTCTCGGAGAGCTAGAGAGGTCAAAAACAGAGCAGGATGTGGCCGAAAAGGAGTGGCAACAACTTGCCGAGGCGACGAAAAGAGCTCTAGAGAAGAAAGAAAGCCTTGTAGAGGAGAGCACTTGGATTCGTCGCCAATTGGGCCAGGGTGGACAAACTCAGACTGTTCAGACCACCCCTGTCACCCAGGCACCTATATGTGCGGTTAAAACCCAACAGTCGGAATCGATCCCAACTATTATTATAGTTCACAGCGCGAACAAAAAGGCTGATCATTTCGAGAAGAAGAACGAGAGCCCGATCACTGTCTCGACGGTTATCCCAGCTCCCGAAACTGAGACAACACCTGACCTGCCGCTGGCCTCAGCTGATGCGCTTTCTGCCGAGATCCCGGACTCCAAGTCCAGTATTTCCTCTGCCATTGACATCAGCACGTCGTCAACGACGAATGACCCCAAGTCGGCTCTCGCTGTTGAAAACACTGAGGCCAAAGAGCCCAAGGAGCCTGAGAACGTGCATTTTGCCGCACCTATTTCCGAAACCCTCATTCACAGTCCCGAGCCTGAGAACGAGCTCAGTGCTTCTACTTCCGACAACCTTGACACAGAGCAGTCTGGTCCGAGTGAGATATTCATTCCCCCCACTGACATCAAGCCGCCCTCAGAGCCGATCGTCACATCTTCTCCTGGTACATCTCCAGAGGCCGACCAAGAGGTCGCGCTAGAAGTTCCCGATGCCAAGTGCATCAATGTCACAGAACCTGAGCAGGTATCTGAGCCGGTCCCGACCATCGAAATTGATGACGAAGAATTCGAGGATGTGCCTGTTGGTATCCCTCCTCGCACTTCAATTTCGGATGAGAACCAGGAATCTTATGATATCAACCCTGATGTCAAGGACATCAGTATCACCACTACTGAAGAAACCACTGGATCCGTTCCAACCATGGAGACGAAATTCGAGGATATCGATGAAGAAGAGGAAGTACCTCTTATCGTCACTAACCGCCCTGCACCCGCTCAAGGAGCTAGTCCAGAAATTACCTCCAACACCCTTCGTACACATGACACTGCCATCACACTGTCCACAGAGACATCCTCATTAATTCCAGATATGGGAACCAAGATCGAAACCGTCGAGAAGGAGATCATCATCCCTTCCGATCCTTCTCCCACCCTTCCTGTGCCAGTCTCTGAGTCAGAGCAGGAACTTTACGCTGCTGAGGCGATTGAAACCAAAATCGAGGTGCCCGAAGAGATACCTCATGCTCCTGCCACGACTGAAGTCGATATCGGAGTGCCCAAAGAGGCATCGCAAACGCTTTCAGTAAACGAAACTGAAATCGAAAAAGCTGAGACGATCGAGACATTGCCTTCTCTCATCACTCCTAGCACAGCGGGCCCGATCATTGACCCTGAGCTTAAGCTCGAAATCCTTCCCACCAACGATACAGGCAAAATTATGCCCAATGAGGCATATATGTCCCTTCCATCACAGGAACTGCGGACCTATAAGGTCGACAAGGTCGACACTACATCTACTTTTAACTCCCATCAATTTAACACTCCCCTTATGCCTAATGTCAACCAAATCAGTACACCGGAGCCCCCGCAAGTCTCGGATTACATGCAAGCCGATGATACTGAAGCGGCATTGGATCTCGATGATGATGGAAACTATGACATGTCCGGATTGTTTGAAGAGGTTCAAATTATCGAGAATCAACCCTCTACGAACCAATTTCAGCCCCCGCATGACCCACTCCCAGACGATGTGCGCATGTCGACAGAACATGATACTCAAACTGGCCATCACTTGCGATCACACACGTCCGCCCCTGAACCACCTTTGGACTCCCAGATGGAAGATCTTCCCATTTTCAATCCTGGAATTTCGTCGACACTACAAGTGCACAACGATCAACAAGGCCAGGTTTTCCAGCCCCAAATCCAGGGTGCCCAGGACCTTGATATCTCGAGCTTCGATGTCGAGGGCCTGGATTTCGAGATCCCTCATGATTTAGACTTCGAGCTGCCGGATCTAGAGCTGCTAGACATGCAACTACCGGGCGTTCAAGGAGAGAACTATCAGTCTTGGGGTACTCAAGACTCGAACGTTCAGCACGACGTTTCTTTGATTCAGAATCCACAACCGGGCTTTTTGACCCCGGTCAATGGACAGGATAGCATGGAGGTCGAACGGGAGAAATCATCGACACCTGCACCTCACTCTGGGGACACACTACCCGTGATGACCTCTTTCACTCCTCAGGTGGCCGAGACCATGATGGAGGACAATATGGCTTGGTCTGCGGATGATTCGACGACATTGCCCCAGCCCATTCATACACTGCAACCCACAAATGCGGCACAGCCAACGAATGTATCTCACACAACTCCACCGTCTGGTCACATCGCCCCTGTTCCTGACCTCAAGCCGGAACCGGGGTCGATAGAGCTAGAGCTCGACGAGGAAGTTTCGAATAAGATCGAACGTCTTGCGGGTAGTTACCGGTCGATAACGGATGAGTCTAACAACCGCCAAACCCCGGCGGAGGCTCTGAACCATCAAATAGAAGCTACCTCACGGCACACCAGCCCTGAGTCAAAAGCTACTATGGACGATCAGCGTCAAGCAGACAAAATGCAGCGGCCGGCCGGCGAGGAGAGCCAAATTTTCCCCGAACAAGTGGTTAACACCATCACAGTCACTGAAGCCCCTATTCCGCCCGCAAGCCCTGCTTTGTCCGTGGCCAGTTCTAGTGCCGCCGGGTTTTCAGTGGCCGATCTCGAAGCGGTTGCGCTTCAGCCACAGGCCAGTTGTCCTAGCCCGCCTGATCTCGGAGAACGAATTATCATGAAGGCCCTCAATCTTCGGGATGCGGAAAGTGAAGTTTCCGACGAAGACGAGAGTGACGTAGACTCGGAGCTCGAAAGAATGATGGACGAAGCACACGAAGAGGAGCAGCAGAAAGAGGAGGCTCAGAGGAAAGCACTCGCAAAGTACAGAGCTGACGTGGCCGAAAGGGAGAGGCAAGAAGCGGAAGATTGGGTTGAACTAAGCGATGCTAACTTAGCAGAAGCCCAGGGCGCGGCCGCTACTTCTCTTCACCCTAAGCCACAGGGTGGTTTTGACTTCGCCATGCCCGGGTCTGGGAAATCATTATTTGGAACCCGAGTACTCGAGACCCAGGAAGGGACGGTCAACCTCAACGAGGAACGAGTGATCATTCCGAAGGAGGAACAAATGATCGGGCCAGATGAACAACCAACCGTCACTCCAGATGAGATACGGACGATTATTCTGAATGAGGACCGGAAGATTGCTCCACTCCGCAAAAGGCGAGTGTTCGCGGGGCAGACCACTGAAATCGAGCAACAGGTTCTGCAAGAAAATCAAAAATTCATACCAGGGAAGGAGAAGGAGCTGCGAGACGAGGAAAACCGTAAGAAAGCGGAGGAAGAAAGGCTTCTCCAAGAAAAGAAGGAAGAAGAGCTTCGCATCAAGGAGGAAAAAATTAAGGAGGAACAGGAGGCAAAGAAGCGAGAGGAGGCTTTCCTTGCCCGACAGAATATAGAGGCGGCGTATCGAGCTCAGCGGGAAGGGTTGTTATCAGGTCGGCGTTCCATGCCGCGAATTGACGATGCGCCGCCGGCTACACTGCTACGCCAATTCATCGTTTCAAACGAGAGCGAGCCCAAGGGCAAGTTTGTCCCTACTCCTCGTACTCCTCTTACTCCTCGATCTCCAAGCACCCCAGGGACTCCGCAATCAAAGGCAGCATCGCCTGTCTCTTCCTCCAACTCTCCTTCGCCAACGGGCGATGCTAAACCGAAACCTCTCCCTCCCCGACGCACTAATTACGTCTCTAGCCCTCTAATTCCACCCAAGCGCCCCACGCCGAAGAAGTCTTCTTGAGAGGCTTCATTTCATAACTCTTCTCGATCTTCAATGGTGAGCAGTTCACCGATACGAAAATACACCAGTGAAGCTCTCCTTCATTAACTAAGGCACTTATGAGACGGTCCAGTCTATACTGTTCTCCCTATTCTTATTGCTGCTCCGTTGTTTCCTTTTTCTTTTTCTTTTCTGACGTGGAGGATGTTGGGATTGGAGGACTGAAGGGTTGTCATGATATGATCATGTGAAATGAGACACGATTGATGAGGAGGATCTGGGAAATAGGAATATCGATGTCTAAATTCGGTATCAAAGGGCACGGGGCCCGTAGGATCAGAATGTCCTGGTAAGGGGTCGCAAAGGAGGGCAAAATTGAGCATGAAAGCACAATCAACCAGTACTGTACGACGCAATGAACTTTTGACTCAAGACGAGAGCTAGGAAAATGAACTTATATGTATTATAGTTGAGAATCACAACAAGATAATACATGGACGAAATCAATGCAAAAAGTTGATTTTGAATTACATGGGGTTTGTGTGTAAGGTGATGAAGATTGTGTAGAGCAAAAGTTACTTTGAATTCAGGAAATTAACGTTGGCGCGAACATGCTTCAAACACGATCATCGTGCATCGAGTATGGCCCGTGCACACGTTTATTTCGACTTCATGACATTCCACCAGCCCACAAGGTCACGTAATCGCTGTGACAAGCGAACCTTTAGAGCGGCCGCCCTAGAGCAACAGCTGCACGGTATAAAGAAGCGAGTTCCAGAAGCCAAAAGGTGTTGCTACCACATGTATCGTGAAGTAGTAGGAGGTTTGAAGCAATCCCCTCAGAACAAAAAAGCACTCCTCAGCTGCAGCATTCAGTAATTCCCAAAACAAGGCAGGAGATCAAGAGGAGCCAACTCTGCTGATCTGTAGAACAGAAGCAGTTTGTTTGAATGTGCCTATCGGTACAAGTTTCCTTGGAGAGTCGTGGGCATCGCTTTCCATGAAACCCGCTTCAGCGCACATTCCCTTCAACGAGTGATCATGCAGGGTTTCCATAGCGTCAGCATTATCTTCAACGAAGTCTTTAGCTTTTCCTGTCTTCTTAGCGACAGCGCGACGTCCTCTTCCCCCGCCGATCTCTTACGGTGCTGAAATAGTGCAGTATCGGTATCCATTAAGTTTGTGATTCAACCCTCTTTAACAATAAAAGTCCTCATCGCAACGTCCCTGCGATGTTCGACCGCTCTGCGACAACAAAATGCCAGCCACACATCATATCTACGTTATATCCCCATTCGGAAGCAGCACCCTGTTTCCAAACTACATACACTTGTTGTGTTTCAACTCACGCGCCACCTTCTGATGGTATTATAGTGGAGTTCAAGAGTAGCATCGATGCTTCCAGTCGCCTTCAACCATCGTTAAATTCGATTCCTTTCCTCTCCTTGTCGTACTGTTTCGGTTTGTCTGAGCTTTAGCCCCAGTCAGTTTGGCTATCCTTTAGGATCAATGTCTGGATGTCTTGAAATTCTGTCTCGTAACAGTGGACTTGTCGTTTCGCGAAAACCTCTCACCGGTTGTTTGCTTTCCATCAGTGAGACAGACACTCTGGTGGTCGAGCGGTGGAGAGTGGAGGATGGAGCCGGGGATCCGAGTGGGGAGTTGGGGTAAGCCAGAGAGACTTGATATGAAAACCACCAATGCCGGCTGTGACGGGTTGTTGGTACGGGTAAGTGATTACAGGTAAGTGATTACAGGTAAGTGATAAGTTGTGTGCAATAGAAATGGCGCGCAGATGAAACATGGCAGCCACCACAAGAGGCCTTCACGTTATCAATTACCATGCCACTGATCATGAAAAATGCGGGTTGTCTTCCACAATACCGGTATTGACTTAAGGTCCTCAACTTACAGAGAGCAAAAGGTGCTACTTGGACGGTGTGAAACTTCTGCTTCTGAGAACACAGTTGCTCCTGCAGATGAAGATATGGATACCTGCGAACAATATAATTATAGTACAAACCATTCCTCCACTGCTTACGAAGTGGAAAATTTCGAGATCTCGCTTTTTTCTAGCAGAAGTACTTGCGCTTATGCGGCCTCCTTTTCCTCGTCGTGTGAGTTTGCAGGTAATCACCAAATCAGCTCGGCACCGTGAAGAAAAAGAAATGCGATTTAATATTGCTTCAGCTGGGAGCCCCCACGCCACACAGTAGCTCTGCAAGAAAGCATTGCCACTCCTCTGGAAATGCCACTGTCTTATCACCACCAAGCCAGGATTTCCACATGGCGCATGCCAATTCAACTTTCAGGTGAATATGTCACAGCTCAAGGGGCTAATGCGATGCGTTAGATCAACATGGCTGCACTTTTTGCATGTCTTATCGCACCCTGGGCGGACCCGAGAACCGACCTGAGTTACATTTGTGGCGCCATGCCTGCTATTCAACTTGCGCAGAGCTAGGTCTAACGGTCAGACAGATTGGTGGGATTGACCAGACCGGACCGCAGGTGAAGGGCTGGACGCAACCCAAATGCGACGCCGCGTCACAACGCGCCCAAACCCGAATATTGCAGAACGGCGAATCAGCCTTGCAGCTTGGTGTTCGCATCCCGACTAATGGTGAAGTAAAATGAAGAAAATTGCATGAACACGAAATCCCCGATGTGTCGTTGACGGTTTTCCTTATCGCTTGATGAGAGTTGTACTGGCTGGGTAGGTTCTCAATCGATGGATATTGCCATATCTCACGATATAGTACTGTAGGATACTGGTATTCTGCCAATGAGTAGGCACCTCCTTACTGAAAAGAGCTGCAGGGGTATGCTTGAAGGGTCCTCCAACAAAAAATCAAACGCGTCTTGCACAAGCGGCAACGCGTTCCTGATCAGATTTCATCACATGGCTTGCATACATTCCTTTCCCGCTTGGGCATAACGGCAGGTCAAATCGGTATTGATCAGTGCGTGGTTTGACAGCCGCCTTGGGATATTCTGACAGTGGACTGTGTGAATTTAGCAATGCGTGGCGCTTGGGCTTGATGCCGTGT
>JAOYMO020000008.1:62234-91293 GCA_025802455.2 Iodosphaeria phyllophila | reverse complement strand
CTCGGCCTTTTACATGACATTCACTAAACATTGTTGCTTGTTGGCGCAATTTTCCCAGTTGCCAACCGGCCGGGTTGAAGTGACCAATGTAGCAATACATGGGCTCGTGACTCTTTCCAAGGTCTCTAGCAACCCATACGACGAAAGATTTAGTCTCGCATTCCGGTACGTTTGAAAGCCCTATCAAAAGTTCGGATGGATCCTAACAGAAGTCAAGATTGCCATTAGACAAGCCGCAGTATTTCGAGCTCTCCAGCAAATGGCATGGGCCAATAGTCTCACGTCTTTACAAAGAAGATACATGCCTCAAGCCCGCATGGCCTGTCTGGACACGACGCGAGGTTTTCATGGGCAACAAACAAGCAGAATTCGAGACCGTTCCTGAAGGTGGAGACTTTGGTGGACTCAAGCGGACATTGGATGCCTTTCTCGATGGATATCAATGCGGAGCGGTCAAGTGGAAGGTGAAGTGGCGAAACGTCAATCATGCGCCCGAATTCCAGTTACTACCGGCAGTAAATGAACAGCGATATACCGCACATCAACTCCTTGCCCTTTTTCGAGCGATGAGGTACAACGACTACTTCAAAAGCCTATCTTTCCGTGGCGTTGATCTTTCGGCACTTTTAAACGTCTCTGACAATCTGTCCCGCCTTGAGCCCATCGTTTTTGCCTCACGCACTGGTAAGTGAGCCAGGGAAGCCTTAGCAGATCATCCCACGATCTAACGATTGTGGTTTTAGGCCGAAGAAGTTTGACAAGCGGCGAGACCGGCATTGTTGACAAATCGAACGTCCTGTTCCAAGAGATTACGGCGCTTCTGATCGGATCAGAATCGATCAAACATGTAGATTTTGAGGGAGTGCTAGGCAGTAAGCCACAACAAATGTGCAAGGATCCATTGCGTTCGGGAGGCGATGAGATCCTGGCTCCATTTACCCTTCTTCTACGATCGCTGCAAATACGATGTAAATCTGTTGTATTCAGCGGGAATCCCATGAATTCATTTGTTGTGGATGAGTTGTGTAAGCTTCAGGTCCTCCCACATTTTGATTGATTTGAGTCCTAACCAATCATAGGTCAAACATTACAGGAACATCCCGGTATAATGAAAGGCCTCTCTTTATCACGGTGCCAACTTGGTCCTCATTCAATGGACATGCTTTGGGCAGGCATCCATGCTCAGCGTCAAACGATTGACTCTGTAGAGATCGCGGGCAATCTTGGCCGGTTGGAGGCCGCCAAGGTATCGCAGACTCTCTGCGATATGTCTCAGGTCATGAAACTGGACCTGTCCTATACTCTCAAGGGTCAGCTCCAGGTACCACTTTTACGACCTTGGGCGACCTCTATCTCTGTCGACCCTTGGCATTTGAAAGAGATCAATCTTTCGGGGTGGAAGGTAGGTTGATCGATCCATGTGATGAATTAGGCTAGCCTTTGCTCACTGGTTTTTAGGTTAACATCGAAACCATTTCCGTTCTTATGAGATACCTTGAAACCGATGCGTCTCAAGGCCTTCGGCACTTAATCTTGAACAATTGCAGCATCACGGGCGACACAGCCACTCTAATATTCAATCACATTGGCCAGGGTCGTGATATGCACCTGTGGTTGAACGAAAATCCTCTCGAAGATGGCTCAACCGAGTGGATTGACTTGATAGGTTTGAGCAAAACCCCCATGTACTTGCACCTGGACATGATTCAGTTAGATCAACCACATAATTTCAATCGGCTCCTCGCCGCCTTGACCGAAAACACCAGCATCATCCTGCTCAGTCTGGTGGGGACGGCGCCACCTCCTCGGCCTAATCCGAAAAATTCATCATCGGCTAGACTACTATCTTCCTTTTTTGTGAAAAACACTACCATGCGTTTCCTCGACCTGTCGGGCTATAGCGGAAAACTCGAGGACGTGCGAATGGGATGCGAGTTATCGGCGGGCGCGCTAGAGGGCCTCAGGCGCAACACAACACTACGCATGCTTCGTATCCGGTGCCAAGACATTGGCTCAGCGGATGACGGGACGCTGGCGGACGTGTGCCGCGTTGTGACGGAGAACTATGGGCTCAGAATGCTCGATGTAACCGGTAATGGGCTGACGGCCGGACAACATGCTTTACTGGCCCGTGCGATCGAGGCGAACCAGAGCCTCGTCTCGTTTCCAACAAGTCGGAAAGATCGTGAAGAGGCGGTCGCCCAGGCGAGGAGGAAGTTCATGAGTTCGAAGGGCTTGCATCGAAGGAGCGGTGGAGGGGGAAGTGGAGGCGGCGGGAGTATTTCGATGAAGTGCAAAGCGATGACAACCAGATCTCGATCCTCTTCGACGACACTGTCGTCCTTATCCACAACCTCACTCTTACCCTTTCATAAAGGAAGCCTTTCGAAAAACGACGAGACAAAACTTGATTCGATCGTACAAACTCTGGAGAAGGACTGGGAATTGGAGAAAGCGCGGATTGGGCGCGCACTACGGCGCAACAGGACTTGGACCCAGAGTTTTCGCCTTCATCACCTTGGTCAGGATGTGGTCGACCTGCCTTCGGACCTTATGGACGCTTGGGGACACAAGGACACGGATCTTGGCCAATGGCTTTTGGCACAACGCACTGCTGTTGGCAGCGTCGACCGCATGGCGAATCGCATGAGCCACTATGGACAACCTCTGGACTTTCCAGGTATCTCAAACAGAGTAACATCTGTGCGTTTACCCACCGGGTTCAAGCCGGTGTCACCTTTGGTGGTAAGTCCACAAATATTCGGCTCCGGCGAAGCTCTGGGTGGAAGGGGAGCTGTTAGACACTCACGGAGTGCGGTCGATCTGCTGCGTACGAGTTCTAGCATCCCGGAAGTGGACCGAGAAAGGAGCTCAGAATCGATGGTTTACGAAGCGGCTCTGGAGGATGATTCAGCTGTCATGGATGAGGACGATGATGAGAAGAAAGATATTGAGAAGGAGAAGGAGAGAGATGAGAGGAGTGTAGAGAAGAAAGAAGAAGAAGCTGGGGAGGATATTCGCTATCTTGCTATATTTATTGCCTGAGGTCTTTCAGCTTTTACCAGAAGCGCGCGATATTCGATTTTTAGTCGTTTCATTCTATTTTGTTGAAACTTGTTTCACTTGTGGATGGAAGGAAAGGGTAGGAAGCATGGCTCTGACTTATGATAAATAGATGAATCTGGGGGATGGCGATGACGGCAATCCTCATGTGGCATATCTTTGGGACAGGACCTAGAAAAGGGGAAGGGGCAGAGGCGCACAAGGTTCAATTTCACGATGAAATATTTGGTTTGCTCAGGTTTTGGATTTTGGGTTCTTCTTCTTACATGTCACGCTTGAGATCGTTCATAGCTACGTATCACACCTGTTGGTATTGACTATACTAAACTTGCGAGAAGTTATATTGATCGGCTCTTCCTAGCAAATCACGAAGCCTGTGACCACTTTGTCAATCCTCCTTTGTATCCAGCATTCCGATCTTCGAGTCACAAGTTCACCAGCACAGCCCCTCAAACATCCTGCCTGTGCTTGAGCCCCCTCACTTCGGTTTTGCATCTAGATCGCTTCCTGTTGGATATTGAAGATTTTATGCGTCTAACACGGAATAGCACGACCTCTTCAGCATAGCATTTCAGATAAGGCTGTATGGAGCCGTAGCTTCCAACTCGAAGATCTGCTACATGGTGATTTAACAAGAGTTGAATCCAACGCATTTCACGGCTTCGTTATTTCCGACACTGCAAGTCGAGAGTTCAGGGGCAGCTGGAGTCGCGTACCGTACCAGCGGTAATTGAGTATTGTTAGCACAGACCCACAGTTCTTGAATTTTTCACCATGACAATAGTTACGCACCCGTCCATTGTCATCTCGAAACCATTGCTTCAACATCCGCTGTTTACTGTCTCAAGATTCATCATAGAGAGTCGCATGTACATTGAATAAAGGCCCGAAAGAAGCGACGTCACTAACTAAAATTGCCGTTTCACGAAAATATGACCGTTTGATGAAACCCCTTGAAAATTTACAAGGCTTGAGCTCGTAGGTAGTACGAACGGTAACTAAAGCGTAAACAACAAAAAAAGGATGGAGACGACGTCTGGGAAGAAACCCGTCGTCTGTTACCTGGGCCCACCTTCCAGCTATACGCACCAGGCGACGCTACAGCAATTCCCCGAGAATGAGTACGAACTGTTACCTGTGGGGAGTATCCATGGTTCGTTTACCTTTTTCGTTTGCTCGCGTTCGAACTTTTTTTTCTCTTCTAAGGGTCCCCTTTTCTTTCGTTTCTGTCTGCTATAATGGGGATATCCTAATAGCGAGGAAATCATCTTGCTTCTGGTTGAGAGAAAGCCTTGGCCGATGCGGTTCCGTCATGGCTATCCTCAGTCGAACTCATCGTTCTTCTATGATAATTGGGCACATGAATTTAGAGTGTTTCCGGCCTTGCCTCGCCAGTGTATCCATCTTCTCATATCTCTGACCTTTTCGACCAATGGAATGGATGAACTTCTCAATATGGTTTTTTGTTCGCATCTATATTTAGACTAAACTAATATGATATTTCTGTACTATAAATGAAAGACATATTCACCACAACTCAATCCGGCCGCGCGGGTCATGGTGTAGTTCCTTTTGAGAACAGCACGAATGGCAGCGTCGTTTTCGCACTATCTGAATTTGCCGACAGGAACGGGGCATATGACAATCTGCGCGTGTGCGCGGAGATATATCTTGACGTGCATCATTGTCTCTTAACCAACCGGAAGAAAAACGATTCCGGTTGTGATAAAAAGGCGAAAAGTATGAAACCACATTGACGAGACGCAGATCTTTTTGTCAACGCTCAAGCTGATGTTTATAGCCACCACGAATACTGACGGGAAAATCCCTTACCCTCGTCTCTACTCGCATCCACAAGTATGGGGGCAGATCTCGACCTGGCTCCATGCTCACGTCGACCCCAGTACGACGAAACGCATCGATACGTCGTCCACCAGCTCTGCCGCGGAGCTCGTGGCGGCGGACCTGACAGGCCAGAGCGCAGCCGTAGCTAGCTCGCTTGCCGCGCAAATGTTCGATTTGGACATCCTGCAAGCGAACATTGGAGATCTCCCCGATGGAAACACGACCCGGTTTTTCGTGCTAGAGGGGACATCCGATCCTTCATCATCCTTCTCCCCCTCTCCGTCTTCCATTGAAACCACGAAAGTCAAGATCAGCAATGCTCACTTGAAAACCCGGGGCGGGGCCAAAACTCTCCTCTCCTTCACGGTCTCGCACGCGCGGCCTGGTGCGCTTGCGGCTGTGCTTGCCGTGTTAGCGGCACACGGGTTCGACTTGACGAGCATCACAACACAGCCGCGCCTCGGTGGCGCCCCAAGTTTTGAGTATATTTTCTTCGTGGAGTTCCGGCTCCGACGGCCAGAGCGGGGAGGCGGGCCAGAGGAAGTAGAAAGGGGAACGAGAGCTAGCATTGATGAAGTGACGAACGGGGAGGAGGGGAAAGGTGAGGGTGACGACATAGATAAAGAGATACAGCGTGCCATGAAAGAGCTGGAAAATATTGCGGAGGGGCTTCGACTTTGGGGGACTTGGAATGGGGTCCGGTAATGGCCCCTGGTGCAAATTAGATTGCAGCTGAATTGGAGACTTCAGTCTTCACTCTTGTCGAGGTTGGTAGCCTAAAAGTCAGGCCACTCAGAATTGCATCTTACGCTGGACATTGCCTTGTTTTGCGCTCTGGTCAGAGAACAATGATGACTACCTCCGTGCTGTCAATGGGCGTTGATTCAACTCGTTCCTGGTGGTATGAAAACTAGAGTCTGATGTAGAGATGGTAAGTTCAATCCATGTCGCCGAGGAAAGCTCTGCGGGCATTGATTCACAAATGGATGGGGGACTGCCAGATGTAATGTCCATATTGGATGTCTTTGCAACAATACTCAAGACAAGATAACCATGAATATTATGCCGTATCATTTCTTAATGTAGTAAAGCTAGGATGGACTCGATGCCGATACTATGGTACCAGCAAAACACGTCACTCAGTCATTATCCACCACCTGGCAACGGTTCTTGGCCACGCCCTTTCTCATTCGTTAGTCCTCCCTCCTTGTTTTTCTATCTACAACATCTCTATAATACAGGAGGGTCATGTCATGGGGTTCACTCGTCGGGATAAGATAGGTAAAGGGAAAAGATACACCTTCTCATCCATCCCGTCATCATCACCGTCAACCAATCTATTTGCTAAAATAGAAGTTCTCGTCGGGGGTTCGGCCACGAATGTAATCAGGCTCGGAACCCTTGACGTAGATATCCTCGAATAGGATTTGCGGGGTGGTCTCGGGAGGGACCATGGCCTCGGCAGCGGCGACTTCGTCGTTGACATGCTTGCGGGCATCCTTGTCAATAGCCTTGAGCTCCTCTTCGCTGACTACGTTCCAGTCGAGCATCTTCTGCTTGAGGCCAGCAATGGGATCGTTGGTGGAACGCATGCGCTGGATCTCCTCACGAGTACGGTAGGTGGTACCGGGATCAGACATGGAGTGACCTCCGTATCGGTAAGTGACGTATTCGAGGACCATGGGACCGTTATCGTTGGTGGCCCATTCTTTGGCGTACTGGACGGCGGCCTTGACAGCGAGGGCGTCCATGCCGTTGACCTTGAGACCGGGGATGTACTGGCCGCGCTTGTAGTAGTCGGTCAGGGCGGAGGATCGGTTAGCGGCCGTGCCCATGCCGTACTTGTTGTTCTCGCAGCCGAACAGAGCAGGAATATTCCAGAGCTTGGCCATGTTGAAAGCCTCGAAGACCTGGCCCTGGTTGCTTGCTCCATCACCGTACAGAATCACCGTAGCGTTCTTGCGACCCGTGTATTTATGGGCAAAGGCCAGACCAGCACCAACGGGAACTTGAGCGCCGACAATGCCATTGCCACCGTAGAAACCCTTGGAGAACATGTGCATAGACCCACCCTTTCCGTAGGCGATACCCTCGCGACGGCCCAACAGCTCGCCGATGATAGAGCGCACAGTTCCGCCGCGCATGAAGGCAAAGCCGTGGCAACGATAGGCGGTGATGACATCGTCTTGCTTGGTCAGCGCGTGCTCGATACCCACAGCTACGGCCTCCTGTCCTGTTGACAGATGGCAGAAACCACGGATCTTCTTCTCCTTGTACAGGCGATCGGCTGCCATTTCCATTTGCCGTATCGTCACCATATTGTTGTACATTTCCTTTAGCTCCTTCTTGGTTATGTCCAAAGTGTACGGAGGCGGGTCTAGCTCATATGTCTCGAAGCTCTCGTCGCTCAGCGTCACCTGAAATGGCTTGTCATCTGCCTAATATTGTTTGTCAATACCATTCTTATTATTCTCTCTTACAACTCTTGGTTTATCCGAGATGAACGATGAGCTTACCTCCGGCATGTTGGAATCCAGAGATGCCGACGCAGCATTTGTCGTCACCGATCTGAAAGCTGGCGTCAAGCCCAGAACTCTAGGTCGAGCCATCGACGCTCGCAGACTCGGGGCCAGCGCCCGCGGCGCCGCCCGTGGTATCCTCATGGCGAGTGAGTGCATTTTCTGCCCGTGGTTTGGAGGTGCGGGTTTGTACGGACGATGACCTGAAGATCAATAGCTGAGCTTGAGGTCGAATATGCCCCGAGGGTCCCGCGCAGCAATGGAGGCAGGCGGTCAGTGCGCAACTGCGTGTCTTCGTGTATTGCAGGGGTCCAGCCCGTTTGGACTTGTTCCGTTCTGTTGGGCGCTCCCCACAAACCGTGAATTGGGATCGGTACGAAGTATACTTGGGTCAATTATTTTCCCGGTGATAAACCTTGGGAGAATCACTGAGTCAGAGCATGAAAACCAGAGGGCGTTTCAGGTTGCCGAATATAGCCTTGCACGATAAATTGGGTGAGACCTAATGCAGGACCTGGTGTTGGGGACACTCCGTAAATTTTTCTTAGGCTTGTTTGTCAACTTCGGGATCTCTCGGACTCAGCCGGACCAGCCAGAACCCGGCACCGGTGAACGCTACGGTCTTGCAATCATGTCGCCCAATTGAACTTAGGCCAGCTTTTCACCGCAGCCCACAATTTTGCCGAGCAAATTCTATTGAAGATGAACTCAGTTAAGAAAAAAGACTTGTGATCAGTTGTTTACGGCGTTCTGCCCTCAACCGTACTGGAGCTATGATTGGTTGGCTCTCTGTAAAAGGACCGCTATACTGTGGTACGTGGCCTATAAAAGCAGAACAATCCCACACTATCATAGCCCCTTTAAATGTCTCTTCTCAAGGAACCCGTCCCCTATCTGCCGTCCTTCCATCCATCGCTTCCCAGCCGGTTGATTTTACTATCAGCATCCTAGTTCGTCAGCCACGATCATACTAGATCGAAACTATTTTCAACGTCAAAGTAAGATTTAGTTAATTTAGCTTAATAGAATGGTTGTCAGGCAGGGCAGCAAGCATTACTTTTGTCAATCTCGGCTCTCATTGAGAATCGCTTCGAAATCATAGCTCGCGTAAGTTCCTGGATTCCGGCGAAGTAAACCACCATGTACGTAACTACCTCCCTTAACTATATTGCTATTCCTCTTAAAGCTTAGAGAAGGAACGACCAAGATGGATATGTGGCTATTAGTGTATGTATGGGTGTGCAGTGTGGATGAAGGCAGGCACGACCACCGGATAGCTACCTCCTCGCTCCACAGGTATAGAGGCACAAAAAATTCAAAGATTTTGCACCTTGAAGACATCATCCTACATAGACATTCAGGTACCGTGGACTTGAGGGGCTCATTCCCTCATATCTAACTCTCGCTGCGACGGGAACCAGGGCTCCCTGGAAAGGAGTTGGGCCGTTTCAAGAGAAGTTGCGTGGGGGGAATTCACAGATACCTGAATGTCTATGTAGGATGATGTCTCAAGGTGAGGGAATCCTCGAGATCTTTGTACTATGGTACATGGTGTCCATTCATTTCGTTCTGTCCTTCAAGTATACGTAGACAAACGAGACTGGGCGGCTCTGGCTTCCAGAGGCCGTTCATCGAGGCATTCACCGGTCTCTTGTTTCAAAAGATGTGTGAAGAAAGCTCAAGACTACGCGGTAAACCAGCAGCGGAAGTATAAGATGTACGAGGAGACAGGTTGGTGCATCTCAGTAACTATTCACACGGTTCTTCATACCGATACTGGAGCGGCAAGGCCACACCACGCCGAGTAGTAAAAGAGCACACCGAAGCCTTTCATAAGTTAAGTAGGACCTGTTGGGAGAGATGCCAATGTACAGAAATATACAAGCAGCATGCCAACCCAGCCGGAATAATGATGCACCAAAGATATTTGGAAGGCAAGATGACGCAGCACGAATACAGCAGAAGTTTAACTCGTCTTATCTTTTTTCTGTCTTCTCAGGAACAACAACGAAACTCAAAAGAACAAAAGGCGAGAATAAAAACAGCGACAGTGTCGTATCATCTACCAGCAGCCACAGCGCAACCACGCGCCTGGTCAGGACCCTTGCTTTCCGTTTCTTTCCTTATACCATGCGATCTAACAAATACAATGAAAGTGCTAGTATTCATACTCCGACTCCATGCAGCCCCCAGCCCTGACCTGCACATCGCTGTTGAGTGGTGTTTTCCCCAGTCTTTCTGCCTTTGAAAATTGGTTAGCTGCTTCCTTCCGTCCTGCCAGCCCCCCCTCAAACACTCAACTCGCACCATTCCTGTTTCCCGGAATCCAGTACCAGACCATCCGGTTCCCAACATGGCCTCGTCTCACATCACCCTCCTCCTTTCATGCATTTGCAGGAAAAAGCAAAACTCCCCATCAAATAAACCAGACAGGCGAACCGGTTCTTGTTCTTCTGTGCTGCTCAGTCACTACAGTCGATCTTTCAATCGCCTTCCTTTTCTTGGTTTGTATGAGGTGACCAAAATCCGTCCCCGCGATCTTGCGATCGCGGCTGATCCGACCACATTTCCCAGAAACGCCAAAAAGAAAAAGAGAAACCGCCGTAACAAAGCAAATATTTCCTCCGCAAGACTCGCCTTGCCTGACGTCCAGAACACGCGTTAAAGTGCGCAGAAGGGTATCGGAAAGCTTCGCCGACCTGTCCATCCAGTCAAGGTGGAAGAAATGACAGGTGTCGCTTCGGTACGCGGCCGACGAACCTGAACCAAAACCCGATAACAACGCCACACGCAAATCAGCTGTTTTGTGACAAGTCAAGCCACAGTACAGCTTGAAGTCTAAGCGCTGCTACATGACAAAGCCGAAAACCAAATCGACCCCTTCCATCATACTAAGTCATCCATCAAGCCACCAGACTAGGCATCAAGCGGCTCACGCCCCGTAATATAGGCAGGTACAGGGGCAAGTCGAGATCAACGCTGCAGCGCAACCGTCAGCAACGCCCTAAGGCCGAGGCGATTTGCGCCCGCGATGGGAAGGTTGACCTACGCGCCCCCGCCGATTGTTCATGGGTTGATCTTGCATGTAAGGAACCGCCGGCATGCCGTTCATGCCCCCGTATCCGTAGCCTCCCATGCCCACACCCACGGGCATATTGAACCCAGGTGGCGCGAAACCCGCCGGAATGCCAGCAGGCGGGACAGGACTGCCGTTAGGGAGGGTCGGGCCGCGGTACTGATCCATTGAAGGGCTGGGGCTGTTGAATCCGCCGAACCCGGCCTGCATGGGGGGGAAGAAGCCGTTCATGGGTGGTGTGCCCCGTTGCATCATGCTTTGCTGATATTGCATCTGCTGGATATTAGGCATCATGGCAGGATTATTCGCATTGAACATGGCGCCTTGCTGGCCATACTGAGGAAAGGGCGGCATATGAGGCTCTACACTTTCACTCCGGGGTATGGTATAGCCTATATCGAAGTTGCCTGGGTTGTTAGCAGGGTTGAGTGGGTTCATATACTGGTTCCCAAATTGCGCGTTCGGCTGCGGCGGTGGCGGTTGTTGCTGCTGTTGGGCCACTGCTGCATTTGCTTGAGCTTGATTCTGGGCCTGAGCCTGGTTTTGGGCTTGTGCCTGGGCTTGAGATTGGCGTGAGGCGGGTCTTTGGCGTTCTGCATTGTTGCTGTTCGAGTGATCACGTGCACCACCGCCGTTGCCACCACCCCCGCTTCGAGTTGATAAGCCAACCTCATCCATAAGACGCTTGTAGCCCTGGTTAGGTTGGGCTTTGATGCGGACCAAGACAGTCTTGACATTTTCCGTGACCTGAGTTCTGATGCTTTCATCGAAAAATGGGGTAGTCAGGACTTTGAAGATAAGCGTAGCACCACAGGCATGGTCGCTCAGAATGGCCTCCAAGACTTGGTCATTGGGGGTGAAGAACAGCGCGTTTAGGACCACATCGCGGGCCTCAGGCTCGGCCTTCTGGTTGATGACTTTGAGCACTGTAAGGTAAGCCACTTTGTGCGTGCAAAGGTGAACCAAATATGGCACGAGCTGAGGCGCCAGCACGCTACGACGTTGCGGGAAAGTGCATGTGTCGAGAAACCAAGTTAAAAGGAGAGCTCCGTTGGCATTGGTGGCCAGCTGCACACTATGGAGGGCAATGGCACCGGCTAACATACGTTGCTGATCCTTGGTAGCATGGTGGCTCTCCAAGCATGCCCGCATGGCTCGGGCACCATAGCGACCTTGGGAAACATCCCACATCTTGCTCAACATGGTCTCGAAGATGAAGTCGTTGAAAGGGGGACCGAACTTGAGGCAGCCCTGTAGAACATAGTTACCGTACTGGTCGAGGAACAGAGGAATGGTGTAAGCGCGAAGATGTTCGACAATGAGTCCCATCTGGTGAGGGGTCTTGCACACGTCGATGATCTTCTGTGCAGCCCAAGTACCATTCTTGTGTACGCCGATCTCAGCCAAACGAGGCGCAATCTCGGCCAGCATAGCATCACGAAGACTGTCCGAGCAGTGCTCGAAGAGCTTCTGCACTACGGTGTTTCCAAGGTAATCAGAAGAGAGCTCGGCAATTTCAGGCAACATGTCCACAGCAATATTCTCAATTTCAGGTTTGGAAAGACTCTGGTTGTCAATGCGCTTGCGAATGTCTCGAAGCTTTGGCGCATCATGCACCCGAGTGTGCGTAGGTTCTCGGATCGGGGGAATCTCGTCGACAAAGTTGTTATATTGGATAGCTGAGGTTAGCGAAGACGAGATTTTGAACGATCCTTCGTCAGTTGCACCAAAACGCTTGACAGTGGATACAATGTCGGTTTTCATTTCCTCCAGGGGAACAATGATGGGGACCGTGTTCAGTAGATGGGCGGGAGTGGGAATGGAGCCGTTCTCGTCAGCGGAAGCATTAGCACCAGAAGCGGCTGCTTCTGCGCCTTTCGAAAATGGATCCGGGCTAGGAGAGGGAAATGCGCCATCAGGACCAGGTGTGTTAGAAGCCGAGGGCGGCTTGGCGAAATTGATGCGCACTGGTCCTGCACCAGGGAAGATTTCCTTGCTATTCATGGCAGCTTTGGCTGAGATGGCACTGTCAACGCGTTCGTAGTTGACAAAGCCGCAGTTCTTGTGAGTCAAGACACGGGCCGACAAGATGGGACCGAACTGCTTGAACATCTCCGTGAGGGTAGATGTAGTCGTGGAAGTCGGTATGCTCCCCAACCACAACGCACTCGTGGGACCTTCCAACCCAGCTTCCTCGGCCGTCAGCAAGCCGTTGTTCCGGCTGCTAGAACGACCCAGACTCATAGCAGCCACGGCCTGAGGCAGATCCTGAAATTCCTTGTCTTCGGGCATCCGCATTTCGGACGTTGCGAGGGGGTTGAGCGGATTCTCTAACCGAGCTGATGTAGCAGGGTAGAACCCGCGCATAGCGCCGCCACGAGAGCCAGCACCGGCGAGGTCAAGAACGCCTGCTGTACGCGCTCTCGGTCTAGTGATAGACTGGCTAGCGAGAGCTTGAAGCCCCTGGACAGCAAGATTATGATTATGAATGGCGGCATTGGTAGCAGCAATCTGACCCTGAATCATTGCTGCATACTGATCCTCAGGACCCAGGGCATCATCGTAATCGTCCTCGTCATCATCAGCATACTTGTCCTTGTTGTTGACAGAATAGGAGCGGAACCGATTGGCCTGCTGCTTGGTCAAATCGGCCAAGCCAGGAAGATAAGGAGCAGCAAGCTGAGCACGGGCCGGTTGCGGGGTTTCAGCCAGGCCCAGATAGTCAAGTGTCCTCATGTGGACGTCATTCTCACCACCCGGGCCATCTCGAGAGAAAGCGGACTGGGCTGGGGAACTTGGCCCGTTGGATCCTACACTCGCGATACTGGCTAAAGTGTTTCCACGATCACGACCAATGGGATTCCAGCCGGTGAAAATGGAAGGCCCAAAAGGTGAAGTAGCACTAGCGCTGGCTGGCGCATTACCGGGATTGGTTATGGCAAAAGGGCTCCTCTGGGGCATGGAACCGGCACGGAGTCTCGATAGTAGAGTGGAAGGGCGGGAGCTATCAGCGGCAGAGGCGGATGTAGGAGTAGTAGCAGACTCGACGAGGCCAGGAGAAGGGGTTTTATTGAATAGATTCTGTCCTGCTGTAGTCGGCGTAGCCCTGGCTGACTGTGGGTTCGAGTTTGGGTTAATCACAAGACCATTGAGCCCATTACCCATGACGGCCCCGGGGAAGCGGGAAGGAACAGTGCCAGCGCGACCACGTCTGGTTGTTGACGGAAGCCCGTCGGTACCGGGGGCTTGGGCGAAGTCGGGAAAGCCGTCTGTGGGCGACTCGGGTATGTTCTCTCGAAGAGGTGTTGAATTCCCGCTAGTCGGTGGACCAACCCAGGGATTGACATTTTGCATTCCGCCAACCACCCCCTCTTGAGCCTGTATTTCTCGTGCTCTGTTTTGTAGGTCATCGATTGTTAGTATCATCATCTGGGTCCTGCATCGTATGAATCAAGTAGGAAGAATGAACATGTTGCAGTGAGAGTGAAAGGAGCAAGAATCAATGAATGAATGTGAAAAAAAGGGGAAATTTTTCATAAAAAAATACCTCTTGGAATACAATCTACTCCCGCTGCCCATCTCATGCGACGGAGAACCTGCCCCTGATCGCGTAGTAGCCGCCATCTTTCCCCCACTCGAATTGAGGGTACCAGACATTGGCCCAAACGGCGACCGAACCGACGAAGCTGAGCTCTCACTGGGCGAGGGTTGCGAAGTTGAGAGACTGGGATGACTCGGCGATGTAGACCGGCCCTGACCAGGAGAGCCACCGCTGCTCAGCGTCGGAAACCCAATGGTCAGGTGTTCGTTTCTAGGTGTTGACATTATCGATTACTATGCTGCACATCCGACGACCTCTTTTCTACCATCCATCGACCGGTGTAGCCTGACAGTAATTAAGTCACTGTTAGTAGTGGTAGAAGTAGTTGTAGTAGTAGTAGTAGTAGTAGTAGTAGTTAATTGTTATAACTTGTACGAGACTATAAAAAGTGCTTGACTCGTGGGATCCGGACCAAAGCCCGAAAATCCGTTTGAAAAAAAAAAAAACCCGGGCGTGCGTCGGCAAGTCCAACCCCAGAGTAAAAGAATGGAAAAAAATCCGGCGCGATTGAGATTTGTGAATGTAGAAGTCCCGCTCGCCGAGTGCGGGCAATTACAAGGCAGCAGCTGACAAAGTCGTGCAGGACACTGTGTTCCGAAGCAGCGCCTTGGGCTGGCTCGCAGGTCGCTGCTGCAATGGTGAGGCAGTTCTTCAAGACGCCAAATAGGGGTCCGTCGCAGTCGTCGGTCGTGAATTGAGGGTTTCGTAATAGTCGCAAAACTAGAATAGTAATTTGTACAACAACAGCACCGGGGGGACGCAAGAATAGAGAAAGGGAGAAAGGGAGAAAAGTAGAGTACGCGCAGGTCAATGGACCGTGTCGACGTGTACCAGTATGTGCAGATGCAGAAGTGTGAGCGGAATCGGTCAGGGAGTGTCAACTCGCTCCGTCTCTCTCACCCTCTTGCCTTGTCGTGTGTTGCCGCCACGCTACTGAGTGCTGTCCGGTTGGGGGATAAATTGCGACGGACTGCGACAGACGCCGATGAAGTCTTGTTGAAGACACTGTGGACAGGCAAGTCGAGCTGAGTACAGTACCTGGGTGCGGTAAACCCGTAGACCAAGCCAGATGTCTAGCGCTTTGGAGGAAATATGCTGAGCGGCCAGGGGTAGGTATAGGTCGGGGTCCGGCGTAAGACTGACGAGGGAGGGGTGCACGCCCCAGTAACAGTCAATGCTCTTAGAAGGAAAAAAAGCTAACTTACCACTTCAACATGCGTCTTCCTAGATGCTTACTTGGGATTCGGGACCTGGATGGTGGGGGCGCCAAGCAGTCAATATGATTAGATCGTTGATAGGTGTCGCTGTCGTCGTTCCTTCCTCAGATAAAATGAAGCCCTCGAACCCCGGTTTTTCTCCGCAACCGAACGATCCAACTATTAGCCAGCTTATGGTTGCCACATTGGACAGCAGGCGACGGCTTTGATGGCAATGCTGTCGAAAGAGCATGAGGCCTGAATCTACCTACGGCAAAAGTCGCTCCAGAAATAGCATTGAAATACTATCATTGAGCGGGTCTATCAAGATGATGCAGTCGTAGGGTTTGAGGCTTAGCAGCTAAGTCTACAGTACTTATTTCTTTATTTCAGCACCTTTGATTTAGTACCAACCAGAATAGAGGGGGTGTACTGAAGGCCTTGTGTGTTGTCAGGCTTCAGAAATGCTTCGGAACGATTGTGGAACGGCAAAAAATATAGCAAACACATCGCCAGCTATGGAACACTATGCATTTCTACCCCATCGGCGCCTTCTTCTGACAAGTTTTGAAAGGAATTGGTTGCATATACTATATTAACCACATACCATGCAGGTAGGTGTTGTGAAAGCACTGTGGCTCAATTATTACGGAGGGGAAAGAACGCAGCAACAACGTGACGAATGAACGCGAGCCGAGGCCACAACTCCTACTACGGGAAACTTGCGAGCAGACACAATCAATGTGCGGATTTCACTGACCCAGCCCTTCCAAGAGGCAGAACAGCGCTGCTGCAACGAGTCGCGTGCTGTCCGACTCGGAAACATATCAGTAGGCAGAGCACGAAGTACCGGTACCAGTACTTGCGGGCATGGCAGGCTCCGTGGTTAATGTTGCGAGGTTGCTGGCAGGACTGAGAAAGCTGGGGATTAGGGTTAGGGGTCAAGGGCCGGTACAACCCGTCACGACATGTCAGCCTGGCCAAGAAATTCAGACTATATGTGCAACAAGAGAATGATTGAAAGTAAACGCTACATGCTGTTTGAATTGGATGGAAACGAAGGATAGACAGAAAGTAACGAAGCGAAATCAGCGTAGGTTGCAACAAGCAACTCATAGAACATTTCCGAAGGGACCAGGCCAGATTGAAGTATCGTAGCCGAAGCACTCGCTCTCTGTGTCTTTGTAAGGCAGGTGGACTAACAGGACCCCCATTGACTCTGCTCATCGATTACTTCGAAAGCCATGTCATGACTAGCATAAAATAGTAGACACTACGAGGCAACATTACCCTAATCTTGAACCTCACAATACCGTCAAGAGGTAGCTTTTGGTCACACTACATCGTCAAAGAGTTAATAGATAAAACCCGCTGGGATGTTGCAAATACCTAGGCAGTCTTGTTGAAGGCAGGCAGCACCTGAACGCTCTCTGCAATTCGGAGCGCGCAGATATTGCAGATGACCAAGAAATCCCAACATGGGATATTGCACGCGTTACAACACAACACTACCGTGAGAATGAGCGTGCCTTCATCGGGCTTGGCTGGAGCAAGGTTGCTTCACAAACTTGGCGTTGTGAAACAGGGCGACCACCTAAATTTAGGGAGACAGCTCTTCTCCTCACACTTCAACAAGGGTCATCAGTTATGGACTCCCTCAAAAATGTATCCGGGTACTTTTTTCTACCAAGGCTGTTTGCATGCCGATGCAAGATAACAAATGATTTACACATCATTATTCCGGCCTTACACCTCCGGGTATGAATAGACTCGTCCAAGTGAGCCAATTGATAAGACAATGAACAACAAGTTCGGGTTCAAGAGATTCGAGAAGGAGAGTTTGCCAGTGCTGTGCTCCACAGCGGTGCAATCGCTATGGTAGTAGCCGTTAGCCGCAGCATCTTATAAACGGCTGTATTGAAAAAAACGTGACGAATACCGGTGCCGACGCCCAGGAGTCTGCATATTTGTACTCCGTACTCTATACAGTACCGCAATATCTGCGCGCTGGGCATAACCGTGGTGGAGCCTTCCAATTGGCAGGGCAGAGCGTTCAGCCAATGAAACTTGTTGTCTCATGCTCAAAGTCCAGCGCGTTTTGCACTTGAGATCTTGCAAATTACGAAGTAGATTATTTTGACTTATTTATGGACGGCAAACATGCACCGGAATACAACAACCAGGCCTTGCCTCTGAGAATATTTCCAGCTTGGTGAAGAATGGAAGCAGAAATAGTAGCGAGGAATGCAGCTTGCAGCTGGAACCAGACAACATGCGATCGGGCTAGAATTTTTCGACATACAAGTCAAAGGGGAAGTTCTGACAGTAAAATGAACAGATTGTAGGTACTGGTAGGTCTCTCAGTTGCAGGGCTCCGCCACGGTTATGCCCAGCACCCAGATAATGGATAAGGTAGTATTACCAAGCTAATTAAATGTCATCTGATGTCGTGGGGATTTCGAAACCACGATCAGAGAAGCCGCGCCATCACCTATATTTTTAGCAAGTCGGATCTCAGGATTCCTATTTCCAACTTCCAAACACCTGGCATTGTTACGCGTCTGTTTATATTCGGCGGATTTGACGCTCATGCAAAAGCACAATGACATGAATGAAAATCGATTAGCCCAATCACTGACAGATCACTGAGCACGTACTCGGCTACAGCCGAGTAACGGTACTTCACCTTGCAGCACATCCGTTCTTATTGAACATACCAATGAACAACGAGCGTTTTGGAGAAGTCATCCCAACCAAGTGTTCGCCCAGTGAAAGTGCGTGCCGGTCCGAGGTCCCCGCGAGTAGGTATTTCACTTTTGATTGCAGACACAAATTCGTACAGACGAAAGTAGCTTGCGTTGTCATACTCATCCTGCCGGCACAGTCTATCTCCCACAACATAGATTTTGTGTCACTTCGTCGTACTATCTATATCATCTCGCAGATGCCTTAGATCGAAGGTCTGCTGCTACTAGCGCTGATTCAAGTAGTGTTCTATTGATATCTAATTTAGACGCATTTCGTGCCGTCATTGCTGTTTATAGTACCCTGGGTAACGTCGTTGGTTTTGAGGTAATTAGGCACCGGCAACGATTCCGAGCTGGACGGCGCCACTCACGTTGCTCAATCTCAAACTACTGAAGTAAACAAGCTATTTCCACAGTAGGCAAATTTCACACGTGGGCAAGGAGGGATATGTATGCTTGACATTCATCAAAAACAGACTCTAAACTTCTCGGATATTCCCTTTTTTTTCAACTTCGCAAGTTTGGCATACGGTATTGCTCACAATGGATTGAAATCCATGCAGCACAAATCACACCGTGGGATTACTTATGATCTTGGATGACCTGATGTCAAGATATCAGGCAAAACGGATGGTGACCACATGATTTTCTCATCCCCAATCTCAATCTTGTACTTCGGGAATGGGTTTCCAGCCCATGAGCTAGGGGTAGCTGGATATCCCTCGATGCGGAAGACGAACTACCAGAAGTTCACATATGGCCGCAACCAAGGACAACGCAGATGTTGCTCTGCCATAGCATTGGTACTAGCCAATAGCTTATCAATCCCTCCATCCTTCAGTCATGCTTTACAGATGTCAGCCCAATCAACAGCTTTAGGTAAGGAACCAATAGACCTGCAAGCGGAGATGAAACAGGAGCATTCGCCTGGCTCAATGCGAAGACAGGTACAGATAGAGCCTGCCGTTACCCTCAGCAATTTTACTCCGTTGAACCCGGAATCTGATCCCAGCTTCGAGGGGCCGAGGCAGTTCGAGCTGACCCACTTTGAAAGGATGCCTGCTCGAGACCTACTGTGGAAGTACGGCACTGTACTCGCCAGCTGAAGTGCCACAACGTCTGCCGTTTTTGTGTGGGTCACCTCTATTTTTTAGGTCTATACTTCGTAGACTATAAGTTATCTACTTTATCTCGATGAACAAGTAAACGTGACATCATAGGAAGGCAAAAGTGCTCGTGCATACTGGTTATCCACCCTCAATAACCACGCTGTTAAGATAGGCTGGGCTATCCGGCTATCAGCTCAGATCATGGCGGCCAGCTCACGACACTTTGAGAGCTATTGAAACAACGATAGCCCTTCTTTCGCTTTTCCCACTTTATTTTTGCCTATCACGGAAGGATCGGAAGAAGGAGAAGTTTGACTGATATTTGGTGTGTATAGTCCATACTAGCACATAGAATGACCACTCTGTTTGAGAAGGGAGGGAACGTGGCTAGTCTCGCACGGTCACAAGTTTCGTAGAAAATTAACCAGACACTGATAAATAAAATACAGAAACCCGCATATCAATTCTTCCTGCTTAAGTAACCTCAAGGCACGTCACAGGAATACTTCCCTTCCATGCTGTCAAGATTGCAATGTATATGAATCACAGTCGCAGCCTCTTCTAGAGAAGATCGGCTTGTCTTGTCCTTCTGGGAACCTACAATGTCAATCAAGTTGATGGTCAGAATAGCGTCTGATGTCATCGTCATAGTGTATTAGTCACGCTTGCCGAGTTCTTCTTGAAAGATCGCTGAAAACTCACGAAGTTTACCGATAGTATTAACTTTTAATTCGACCGGGTCTGGCAGGAGGGGGGGGGGGGGTTCGCTTTGGTGATATCCGACATGTCCCTCAATGAAAGGGTCTTGAGAATAGCTCGCATCGTCGACATGAGATCTCTGTGATCGTCTATGTGCGATTCATCATCACTCTGCAAGGTTGGAATGGGATTTTGGAACTCCTATGATATAAGTAAATAACAAATCCAATTCACCCATTGATTCTGCGTCAATATGATTAATTACCTCGATCCTGCGAGCAGCTGAATTTTATTCCGCTCACCACCACGCTGGTCTTCGCGCTTCTCATTCTGCTCCCAATAGCTGTTACAATCTCGAACGATTTCGGCGAGTCTCCCAATGGATTACAAAGGTATTAAAGCAATCAGCCCAACTCCCAAAATCGAATTCGTCCCAAGTCAAATACCGTTACCTGGAACCAGGGAGTCTGTCCTTCAGTAAGCTGTCAAGGCTGCGAAACGGAAGCTAGCTGATTTAATCGCATACTAACCACGGATTTGGGGTCTCAATACTATAGAAGCTTGAGTATAGATAGCAGTGTGGTTATGCAGACATCTCTCGCATCATTGCATATCCATCTCGACAAGCCTGGCGTTTTGGCGAGGTTGATGTCAGGACTTGCACATTTGTCGAGCAGAAGGATCTGAAACTTGCATTGCAGATCTGCTGAGAGGATTTGCATTCCAAAGGACAATGACCACGCACATGAAAGTTCGGCTGCTGATGATTTTCTCTTGTTCTATCACGATACGGGGATTGATGTTGATGATCTAACGAGTCCCAACGTGTCCCCTGAAGGTGCGTATCTTCAATGGAGCAGTAAGAGAGCTACGTAGAATGGCCTGTTCTATTTCTGACACGGCTTGAAATTCACATTGTTAGTCTGAGTTGAGTTGAGTATCTGCAAGACTCCATCAGTCAAGATTAGTATAAGAAGGAACATATGATCATGGTCCAAACGGCCTGCGCACAGGCCGGAGCCTGTTGAAAATCAGTTCAAGAGGATTTCTTTGTCATTGTTAGCGCGGATAAAGAGCAACAACCTCTCTAGCTGAATGCTGAAAGTTTTCATGTCTGGGGCTGGCACAGATGAAGCATAAATGTTGGCGTCGAATAAGAAGAAAAACCTGTAATATATCGTAGATATAACCAAAAAAAAAACTGTAAATAGAAGCGCCGAGACTTGCTCAAGTTTATCATTAAGGGAATCACATCTTCAGGTTCTTCTTCACTGGCTCCAGTATTCTCAGATATGTCTAACTAGTGGATATAACCACATTATCCGCCGTATCTCATGAAGCTAATACCGAAGCGCTACTTATCGCTAAACAAAGTCCACAGGTCATAGGAAAGATTGAACGATATCGCTCCTCCAGCGTCAGCATTGAGAGATTCCATATATGATCAGGTCTGTCAACCGACCAGTATGCGTCAAGAAAGTTATAATGTTATCGAATTTGAAGTACTGTGTATGGCGATCGTTGAGGCTGAAGGCAAAATCAAGGTTGAGCAATGCAACTTGCTCTGCTCCGAACATCGGCCGAAGAATTGATGTGGCACTATTAGTGGCCACAATGAAATGCCCCTGAAAGATGTAGTTTGTGGCGTTGAACCACTTGTCTGATACTGATTCCGAAGTTGAGATCGTCTCCCTACATCAGATGGCAGGCGCATGGAAGCTGTACCGAACTCATCGTCCTATCTCCGCGCAGCTCACTGACCTCAGCCTCCCATTGTTGGGGGTTTCGATTCACATGGTTTGTTTGTTATGATTTCCTAGGATCATCGTACTAAACGACAGCGTGAGATATAAACAATACTCTTTTGCCAATCAGCCAAACGTATCGAGACAAATGGGAGAACAAGAGGGCAGCCAGCTATATCGGAAGAAGTATAAAGCCGCGAAGCTTCGCGCCCTTGGTCACCACAAACAGAAATAAAGAGCAATCTACGACAGATTTATAGAATCTTTGGGCAAGCATCATTATGAAAGCGACATAAACTGGCGATCGTTTCTGTAGCCCCCTACCTTGTACTGTTGTCCTAACATACCAGTACCCCAGAACAATCAGCCAAAAGTCTACCCAACGCCTGAAATCTATCTTTTCATATATGAAAACACTCTCATACAAATAAATATCATTTATTAAGTTTATTAGGCCCTGATTTTCTTGTTAGAAATGATCATTGAGAGTATTCAACGCCCGCCCGCGACTCACTTCCTTAGCCCTCCATTCCGATTCTTGACACCAACTATGTTCCGGCATATATTGGCAAACACTGGCTGTACTTAGTGATTATGTTGCCTATTTTACCCATATGCTTCAACTGCGCAGATGAATTCCAGATGTTCCCAATCGCTCATGACTCGGCCTGCGGCAGTCTCGACCTTAGGTCCTCGACAAACGATATGTCATTCTCCCAGAAATTGAATATGGTTCTTCAGAAGAAAGCAGAGCCGGCAATCATTCCGATCTCAGGACAGTAATTCATGAGCTCCCCCCAGCGATCGCTGTGCCAGCGATGAGGCTGGTGGAAACCCAGCGGATATTCTGCCCATATAGTCTCGACCGAAAACCGGGAGGCCGTGTCCCTTTCGGGCAATTTAGCAGCCGGAGTTTTATCCTCAAGTGGCGGCAGCTCCTGCATATGACGATAAAACCATTGATCCTCGAAGCCTGGCCAGGTGTTATTGAGATCGTTCTTCTCCTCCACAAAACTGTAGTCTCTGGAGATCTTGAGCGATAACTGCCGATTGCGGATGGATAACCCGCCGTTATAACCCACGCCGTATTTCTCAAGGATCGGTGCTCCGATTAAGTCCCATCCTAGAAAATCATCCGCGTGTTTTGCTGATTCGGAGCAGATGACGCTATCGGCCTGGAACATAAGAATCTTATCGTATGGAGCCAATTTCTCCCAAAGCCAGGGCTTGGTCAAGAAATCGCTGACTGACCCATGCGATTCCAATGCGAGGTCGTCGGGCAAGATACGCATTTCTACCACTCCTTCATCGATAGCTCGGGCGAAGGGTTTGGACCATCGTACTACAGACGAGGTATCCGGATTGGTGTAGAAGATGATGGGCCACTCTGGGCCTAGCACAGAATGGAAATGCAGAATGATCGGAACTAAATTCGCGAGCGGACGGTTTTCTATGATTAATGCGACCCGGTCGGTGTGTTTACCGAGGG
This sequence comes from Iodosphaeria phyllophila, assembly GCA_025802455.2. Taxonomy (NCBI): domain Eukaryota; kingdom Fungi; phylum Ascomycota; class Sordariomycetes; order Amphisphaeriales; family Iodosphaeriaceae; genus Iodosphaeria; species Iodosphaeria phyllophila. Next base: position 68,204 of record JAOYMO020000008.1, on the reverse strand, counting down.
CGGGCTTGGCGAGGGGCTGGGCGTCGTCCACTTCAGTCGTATCCGGCGGCCTTATTATTACAGCTTGTTTCCCATCATGGCCGATCGAAACTTGATTTCTATCGCTAGGGTTCCAGTATCGCTGAAGTTTTGCATGATCAGTTCTCCATTAGCGAGCCACCCAAAAGACAACTCGCAGACCGGCAGTATAACTTACAGAACGAATGGCACTGGCTAACAACCAAAAGAAAACCAGAGAGATGGAGGCTTTCAATAGAGCCGGCCGACCCAATGGCCCGGACATGAGGCCAAATCGTTTTTTCTGTTTTCCGTCTTCCATGACAAAATAGTAACGAGGGAGTGGGAAGGGTTCAATTCAGACAGATGCAAGATCTGTGCTTTGTCTTGGGTATCAGTAAGGAATGAAACGAAGTGCCCAAAATGGTTCTCACCGTGATATTGAGGATGGTCTAATCCATGGCTGGGAACGATATTGAACAGGAAGAAAGAAAAAAGAAGATACGTCATAGGGTTCCAAGGTCTGGGTTCGTTGATTATCATCCATATCGATTTGTAAAAGGGTTCATTTGGATACGTTAAAACCATGTATTCGTAAGGTCTAGGGTCAGTGTACGGTTGAGGGGAATCATACTTGCGGTTTCTATTGTAAAATAACATGCGCAAGATAATTCTAGACTAGTTCTTGCCCATGTCAACTTGTGAACTGTTTGAAACGGGTCATGCTCGAGGAGTATATAGACATCGATCTCCATGGTTCTTTCCCTAAAGAGCAACCCCGCCTCCCCCCAAAAGAAAAGAAAATAGCTGAGACTACTTCCATACCACCTATATTAAAGTTGACATCCTCTAGCGGCACCACAATTACTCACGGGGAGCACTGAACAGCGAAACTAAACTACCTCTAAAGCAATGTCACATGTGGCACACGGAATTTCGATCCTGAATAAGTACATACCAAGAGGAGTTTCTCGGGACTCTGAAGCTATTTTAAAAAAAAACAGTGTCTTATAACTTATATTATCCAAAACCAGCAGGCGGAGAGTGCTTCCAGGGTTTACTTGATACTATCGAGTTCGAACTACCGATGAAGCCTACAGACAACCTGGAGATTCCGTGGTTTGTATCAATCCCTACAAGGATCTCTAGTAGACATACAGATATCTGTTGGCATAGACCACAGTTTCCCCTCTGGACTTGGTCGCAGGGCTGAGGTGAAAAGAAGGCACAGTGTTCAACGCGAAGCGTTACAGTAGCCTCTGAAAAATTCTCACTAACCTGAGCTTGAGACAACTTTCCGCGGAACGAATCTGCAAACTCCCAGTCAGCTCCCATCAAGTGTCCAAGCGCGGGTCTCAGCTGTGAAAGCTGAAGAGGTTCTTAAAAGTTACGGTGTTCACGTTAGGGGTTTGCTTTTGGAAATATGGGGGTACCCATGTAGGCGACATCAGTGCGACCCCTGAAAGATGTCTCTCGCATGGATCTCTGACAATTCTAAACGATGTAACCATCGCGAGACAGCTCTCTACCGGTAGTACATATCAATACATGGTAAGAGTTACACAATCCGCGTTGTGCAAAGCCTCTCGCTTATTAGTTTCGGGTAGAGACAAAAATGGCAGCATGGTTGTCGACATCAAACACACAATATGCGCCGATCGCCCTTAGTGAGGATCTATCGAAGACACTGACAGCCAACTAGTTCTTTTCGATGCTGTCTGTCTGTTATTCTTTTTTGACCAATATGTCACCTCAGGGTTGAACCGTTGAGACATACACAGTATTACCTCCGTAAGGTTAGTAACCAATCAAGAATCCCCCCAGCCGAGATCGAGAAACGGGCATACCCCACAACCCGTAATACTGCACGTGTCGGTCGATGTGGGGTATTACCAGCAGGACCCATTCCATCCGGAAATGTAGGGGTAAGGCACAGATCCCGGCTATCGACCCACAACTTCTTTTCAACGACATTGCTATCCCAGCAGCATTTTCCAGGGTTGGTGGGTCAGCCGGATGGTTTCTACCACAGGTGGCAGAGGAGCGAGCTAGCCAAGATGCGAGTTCTGCGGGTGGCACTGGGACATCCTAGATCTGGAGGCCCAATGGTGAAGCGGCCGCTGCGCCGTAAGGTGCAACGGGACAAGTTTCTTTCCAATTTACAAGTCACCGGAGATAGAAGAAGACCTTGACGGAATATTACCCAGTTACGTGGTAGACAAATAGCATTGAATGGTTTTGGGATTGAATCTTGAACTCGTTGCTGTTGCGATATTGATGTGATCACAACCCAAAATGCTAGCAGCAATTCTCCTATGATATCTGCTTGCCATCGGGAAGGACAAACGAGCTGCACGAAACTAGACATTGCATGTGGTTGACACAGTGAGAGATCGCGGTGGAGCTATTTACCAGGTACCACCAGGACAAACTTTAGGGTCGAATCTGAACCCTACTTGAGAACACAGGAGTCCTACTGGGAGGATACACGAAATCTCACCTCGGAGCATGACATGTCACTCAAAGAGACAAGACCCAAACGAACGAGGGAGGAACAAGTCAAAATTGCCGAGTTTGAATTCCCAACTTGTATCCCATGAAAATGTGATAAAAAGCGCTTAAAATGACACCCGTCCAGACAGATCACTGTCTGTGTAACCCTAGACACGAAACTCGTTCTTATCATCCGCCGGTCCAATGAAGGGCTCATCGATCCGCTTGATCGCGTACTCGCTACATAGAATACTGTTTATCCGGTGTATGTGTTAGCAAGGGGGACAACACGAGCACAAAAGCATCATGGGAACTGCCGAGAACTAAACGCGCTGGACTTCTCGTGACACGGCCCCCGTAATGGAATGTATCCCGTCACAGAGGCTCGTCTCACGAGAAATAGAGCATGTCTAGTTTGTCTGGGAAAGCAGAACAGCTCACCAAGCCGAAGCAACCAATCCATCCAACTCTGCAATCATGGCCTCCTTCTTCGCCCCGCTCACAAGCCCCTTGCTAATCTGCACCTGACACTCCTTGATGCGCCGGCTTTTGCCGACGCCTGCCTGCTCCAATACCTTGCGCCCGAGACAATCCGAGTGAAAAGCGTGCTGACAAGGGAATACAAAGAACTGACGGCTCAGCAGCGGAAGCGAACACACGTAGCACTTTTCCCCCGGTTCCACGATGGCATAGCGGTGGTCCAGCGCCGCAATATCCATCTTGATATTGGCAGCCGTCTGGCTGCTCTCGTCCATATCGCGCTTGAGGCCGTCAATGCTGCGACTGTAGTCCTCGAGGGCGCGGCAGATCTCATCTTTGAAGTCGTCGATAACGACAAAGTCTGGGAAAAAGGGGATCAGGTCTTCAATCTTGAGGAGATCGCATCGCTTGAGGAAGTCAATGGCGGTCTTGATGCCGTCGGATTGTGAGATGACTTTACGGGCTACGGCGAGCCAGAGCTTCTTGCGCAGGGCAGGGTTGGAAATTGGGCGGTCGGCTATGGTTGAGGCATACTCGATTTGGTTGTGCGATAGGGCTAGGTCAACAGCTTGAACGTACTGCCCCATGTTCGTGTAGATGTGCACGCAAGAAAGCGTGCGTTTGTGCTGGATGCAGAGCCGCAGAGCGAAGTCCGGGTCAAAGTGTGGCTCATCACCTTGCGATTCGAGGTAACTTAATAGCGCGGACTCATCTTTGGATGGATGAGAGGCATACATGGACACAAGGGTGTTATGAACAGCAGGGTCGGTCGAGTGTAATTTATTGATAACGAACTGTAGATAGCGAATAGCTTGATTCTGTGTCAAGGGGCCCGAGAAAGTTTCATCGTAGTCCAGGAGAGCGGGTATGATGTTCCGGCAATTTAAATCGGGGTGCCTCATCATGACTTCGACGAGTTCATGTCCAACGTGCGTCATGAGAACACTGCTGTAGCGATAAAATACATCCGGGTCCTTCTGCTTCTTGAGCACGTTCAAAGCTTCAACCCACCTCTCCCGCTGCACCCAGTAGGAGAGAACGAAATTATAATCATCCACTACATTCGCGTAGAAGAGTAGCTCTTCCTCTCGCGCATGACTACTAATGATATCGTACACGGTCTTGCGGTCCAAGTCAGCCTTGTGTTTCGTAACAAAATCATGAAATTCGTCTGCAACCCGCGCAAGCTGCTCGCGGGATTGATTGGCGTCGATGTTATCGACTAGTTCAGCTTCCGTCTTGATGGTATCCTCGAGGGAGTTCAACTTGGCCATGTAGACCTCGATGAGCCAGGTGGCAATCATCATACGCTGCATGATGGATGCTTTCTTGTACGTCGTGAGCTTCGTCGTGAGGTACTTGCGTAAAGCATCATTCTGGTTGTTGTCGATGAAGGTCAGGGCAACCTCCTCGAAGGGCTTGCTACTCTTGCCATGAACGGCCGCAGCCTCCAAGTATTGGCCTTTACCCATCAGATAGTCACCCGAGGCCACGGCCACGGCGTCCCTCTGTCCAGGAGTATGCGCATGCTGTAATGCGAGATCAAACTGCTGCTTATCGAGCATGATGCGCCAGATATCTCTATCCTCGTCTCGAACGACAATCTCAAATATTTCCTGCGCGGTGAATAACCAGAATGTGTTCTTCTGCTGGTCCACATAGAGACCCAAGGCTTTCTGTCCCTGTTCCAGAATGACCTGGTCATAGATAGTAGCCCCTGTCAAGCGATTAGCTGTCACGACCCTTCCGCCCACCAAACAGACCATATGCCACTGAGTCAAGACGGTAGCGTCGATCAGCTCGGCGGTGGGCTTTTTTCGAGACGCCGGATCGGGAGAGAGTAGCTGAGATTTGGACAGCATCTTAGACTCTGCAAGTACTCGGCTACCCAGTTCGGACGCGGCGGGTGCAGTCAACAGTTTGCCATGATAGACACCGTGAGAGGACAGCCAAGCGAAAGCACGATCAGGAATCGGATCATCGTAAGATTTGACTTCGGGCGGGTCGGGGGACACGGACAGACTTGAGGGTGTTGGGGTTGAGCTGCGGGACAACTCGTGGATGATGGGCTGTTCAGCATCGAAGAGCTTGGTATAGATGGACGCACTTCCCTCATTATAGCTACGGCCGACCTTGCCTATGAGATGGAGAAGTCTGTATTGTGTAGTGATCATGATCCTCCTCAAGTCCGTAGTCTTGGAGCCGAGGTTATCCACCCAAAGACCAGTGACGGGCCCATCTGGTAGTCGCTGCAGGCTCTTGAGATACTTCTCCTCCTTGCGATAGAACTCATTGGTGCTTTCGATAAAGGTCTCGTACACATTTCCATCTGTAGTGCCTAGCAAGATCTCTCGTGTCGAAGCCGTGGGAAGAGACGGGTTCCAGGCCACAGACTCGATATGAACCCCACGCAAACGGGCAAGTGGTCGCGGTTGGCGCGCTTGCGAATGCAGGTAATAGTTCTCACGGTTCGAAGTGCAGATGAGTAGGTGGCTCGCCGTCGGATCGAGAAAGAGTCGTCGAATCACTCCAACTTCGCTCGGTTTCTTGGGTAGATCGATATCGTCAATGTCCTCCGGTCGATTAAGATCGATGCGCAGGATGCGCCCGTTGGATAAAGCCAGTACCAGCACGTTGTTGGCCACCTGCGCCGCCACGAAATCCGCCGCGATCGAGAATTGTAGCTGCACACGTTCCACATCAAAGATGGGCAGACCATCGTCGGCTCCGTTGACGTAGGCCATGGTTCCCACTTGCCGGTCACCGCTCAGCAACAGTCCGTACTTTGAGCTGCCCGGCCACAACAAAGTGCCGAAGCATTGATCATGACGGATCTATTTTGCACGGCATTGAAGGCGCAGGATGGCATTCGAAATTGGGCTCGCTTTGACAAGTTCGTGATCGTGATCGAGCTTTCAATCAAGCTCCGAGCTGTCGCTCCCATGATCATTACGTATTGCGACGAAGCTCTTTCCTAAGCTAACTACCCTGCAATGTTAA
>JAOYMO020000008.1:42791-62134 GCA_025802455.2 Iodosphaeria phyllophila | reverse complement strand
TTTTTTTTTTCCCCCCCCCCCCCCCCCCCCCAGCTCTCACCAGAGGACAGGACATTCTCAGTCAATTTATTCCCCCCGGTCAAAGGTGCTTTCCGTGTCTGTCCACGGACCCTCGGAACCATGAAGGAACTTGAAAAGACAAGAAAGTTGAGCAACGCTAAGCCTATTACAGGAAACAAAGGAGACATTCGGGATGCTGCATGAAACTTGACAGTTAACGTTCGTCCAGGGAACAGACTGTACTAGTGGGGCCTAGTTACCACAGGGAAAGGGCGGGGACGGGTTTTTGTTATGTCTCCTACCTTGCTTCTACAGAGCCTACAGGCTACCGCTATGAGGCGTTCCTACTAAAGGATAGGCCAGTTTAGCCCCGTGTCAGTCTCAAGAGACTGGGGGGGGGGGGGCTTGAGTTCCCAATCTAGTCCCAGATGGCTCCAGGAGCTGAGGGGCAATGGGTTAGGGCTAGAGGACGTCTTGAGTCGTAAGGTTAGTACCGATACGTATGCCGGCATGCACCAGTTAGGCAAAAAGAGATCGGCACCCGTTCTTTTCCTTTTTCAGTTGATAATCACACCGAGCTGTGATTCTGAGCAACAAAAGTTCATCGGGGGTGTTGTGGAAGATGTCAGAGAGAAGGAGGACTCTAATCCAGCGGCTTCCCAACAGAGGTGAATATAATTGACTGATTCTCTTTGTGATGGCAAGAAATGGCTTTTTTCCGTGGGTTTACAAACAAAAAAAAGGAAGGGTTCTTTACGGATTTACTGAACCTGGATAGCTGTGATTTGAGCATGGGTCAACGCTAGCTGCTTGATTAGACTGGTAGGCACACGACTAGATTGACCGGTATGAGTTTCCTGTTGATGTTCCGTTTGTCTGTTCAAAAGCAGTTACCCAAAAAGTGCTTTCGGAGCTGCACTCAAGCCTTGCTCAGAGGTTTTCTGGGGCTTCACTTTTGGACAAACGACGGTATGTGATGGGCTTTAATATAGAAAAAGGTAATAAGGTGATAGAGAGCAAGGGGAAAGAAGCAAAGAACAAGCTCGCTTCAGTCTTATTCCCATGTAGGAACAGAGAGCGAGCGGTATTTCCTCAATTGCAAGGGATCCATCCATACATGACATAATTCACGATAGCTACTAACCCAGGTAGGCGATACCGCAACTGCAGTCCAGAGGGTTCTGCTCACCGATCTAGGAAGACTCATCCTAATAGGCACCAGAATAGGTCCTTGTCTACCATGTTCTTAGCCCCCTTTATCTATATTTTCCTTCGGCATCTCTATGTGGCCCCTCCAGTTGCCTGTCCCTTATCCTGTAACATTGTCGTCGAGATGCAGCGCTTCACCAGGAACACGTCCACTTCTGCCAGGCCGTGATAAGCAACATTCAAGACATGCAGTGTTAGTTCCACAGCAGAGATCGCAGGACCCTCTGAACATGTGACATCAAGCTTATTGGAAAATTTTGGACCGTCATATTCCCGTTGCCTCTTGCAACGATTAACCAGTGTCTCCATATTCTTACAGCCCGCCACCGAATCTGCTCGCCAGGTACGATACCGGTCTGACATTAGCCCCCCTCGCTTCTCCGAGGGACGAGGGGGTCAAGGCTAGGTCTGTCGGTTATTGACCTTGCGGGTACCGGTGAACTTTCCAGGAACCACCACAAGGATTGGAAAAGCAGCATACCGAGGCTTTTGGTGCCGCTAGGAAAACCATGCATGATGCTCCTGGATCAGGTCGGTGTCTCCTATTCCTCTGTATCCACGATACGGTCTCTTGGTACGGAAATGAAGATTGGCTGGCGACTATCGTGAGAGGTGTCCTCCTGGCCCCGAACCAGAGTGTTATAAAGACGGTGGGTTTTCCAGCGAGGGATCGACATATGTGTCAGCATGCCATAGACATGATCGGTGAATCAACTTGAACTGTTGTTGTCTAGAACTTGGACGAACCAGCGGATATAGATTTCCTGGATGAAACTTTCGTGTTCGACTTGTGTTTGGCATTTCCCATGTAACTTCAGAGCCAGCCTTATCGGGTTCCCCGAAGAAAAAAAAAGAATATTTCTCTGTCCACTCTCTAAAACTGGTTCCTTTGCGCCATTGCGGAGAACTTAGGACTTGAGACCTGGCGCACGTGGTATCTTCAATCAAACTGATTGCGTGTTGACCGGATCTGTAGTTGATTCCCTGCAAAACTGTTACACTTTAACCCACGCCACATCATCCCCTAGTCCCGATCGACTTTCATCCTAAATTCCTGCTGAGCTTAAATAGTGCTCGTTGTTGTGCCGAGCTAACGTTCTTGCAGGGAAAAGGTCCGCTTGCATACGTTAGTAAATATCTCGTCAGGCTATTGACGCATCCCAGCTTGCGTCCGAGAAAGCTGTGTTCCTAGAGAGCGGTTCCGAATTCCGCAAAGGGCAAGGCTTCTTGCCTACAAATCCATCGAAGTGAAAGCGAGAGATGGGCCCCGTGACCACTTAGGCCGTAAGAGGAAAAGCTGCGCAGAGCCTGTGCTCCCGATCAACACAAAACCTTTCCTATTTACTTCGTACTCTAGACAGCTATCCCTCCACAGACGATGATTCGGTGACGGCAGAAGCTTTCGCCCGGTTTCTGACAGACGCGGCCAGCAGCCCGCAGGACATTCCAGCATCGGTATGCAAGAAAGTGAAGTCTGTGGTTCGTCCCGGTATGCACCAAAAGGGGTAGGGGAAAACGCCAAAGGACGGGGTACCGTATCGGTACTGAAGTGATTAAAGGTGCTCGAGGTAACGGGGGTACTGCCGGGATGTCGGCAGCCTCGCCTTGTCCTCCCCACTCAGGTCAGCCTCGTGGGATGCAAGGCACGTCGCGATTCCAGATGAACAAGACCTCCAAGAAAGAGGCGAGAAGACAGTAAGGAGAGCGGCTTAGCAAAGGAATCACCTCAATTTCTCGCGCACATCATTCTTTTTCCTCTCTTTCTGCTGCGAGTCAATGCCAGGCTGTTTTATCAAAAACAAACCGACAAGTATCTGTCCAAAAGCGCAAGCTGTGATATCATAACCTACCTGTCAGCCTGCACACCTGCACGGCTCTCCAAGGAGCCTCGACGCCCCGAAGCACCGATGAGAAGCATCCGCGCATTGCGACCCCCTCAAAGCGAGCAGCGAACAAAAGAAAAACGGAAAACGAATGCGCCGTCGCTCATGGACTTTTACCACTCCTTCGCATAGCCATATCGACGATTAAAGACAGCGAGCGGACACTTAGGGGGGGGGGGGAATCCAGGTTGCTTCAGCAGAAGCCCGCCCGTGCCGCCGCCATGTCACAAACCAGCACGCCCATCAAAGTGCCAGCCTCGGCGGCCACGTACACGCCCGCAACGCTGGACGCGGACTTGCGATCACAGATCCACGCGATTCTCATCCGGGACGGGCATATCAAGAAGTGAGAAGTCCTCGTCTTATCATCCTAATTAATGCCCCCATCGATACCAGGAAATATCCAACCCCAAAAACAAAAAAAACAAAAAAAAAGCAGGAAAAATAACCCAATCCTTCCACCATCCCATCCCATCCACCCACTAACTTCCCTTCCTCCCTCCCTACCAAAAACAGAATCCAAGACCACCTCCTCCACACCCTGGAAGCGCACCCGTCCAACTGGACCTCGACCATCCAGTCGCACGGGCTCTCGCTCCTGCGCTCCGGCGAAATCTCCACCTTCCCGGCCCTAGTCCAGCGCGTGCTCGAAGACGTCCGCTCCGCATCCCTACCCTCCTCCTCCTCCCCCTCCTCCTCCTCCAGCAACAACACCAAGAAGTCGGACGAGTCGTCCGCGACAGCAACAACGAACGGCGTGTCAGAAAAGGATAAGGATGGGAAAGGGAAGAACGGGGTGAACGGCGCGGCTGCGGTGGGGAATGGCGCGGAAGCTGGGCTGGCGTTGCCGACGCAGGTGGTGGAGGAGGTTTTGAAGGCGACCAGGGAGAGTTTGGAGGCTGTTTGCCGGATCGAGGATGGGGGACGTGAGGGATGATGGGTATGTGTGGGTGTGCCGCTATTACCTGTGAATTGCATGCATGGGGTGCGGGGGCCATAATCAGACAATTTGTCGGAGTATATTCCCCAAGGTGGCAGAAGGGAAGAAGGTAGCCTATCTGCCAAAGTCAAGACAATATCAGTGCTGAACATGACGAAAGGAGATATTTCTCTTGATGAGTTTCACGTCCACATATAAATACGAGATCTACCCGAACATAGCAAAACCCACGCATGCAGACCCGTCACCAAGTTGGAACATTTTCACCGCTCAAGAAACATTACAACCATACGTTCAGAGCAGAGAGGAAAAGCTATCAGTTGGGGGGAGCAGTAACAAGAATTACTGCCATGTCTGTGTCCATGTGCATCACCTTGTGCGTTAGCCATCTCCACCGATAGCTTCTTTTTTCCTTCGCAAGCGAAAAAGTACAGTCAATGATACCCGAGCCATTTTTTCTCTTTAGTCTAGCTAATAAGTAAGGAGGCACAGTGTTCCACGCCGGCCGTCTCTCCATTGGGGACGTGCAAATTGGAACCATGTTTCTCTCCGGCATCCACTTGCCACTTGCCATGGAGGAGTCCACAAGAGCGGGGACTCATTTCCCAGTTCCAATCGAAGGCCCGTAAACCTAAAAGGCTTACCATGGTCCTTAGCAACTAACCACCACTTTCTGTGCCTTTCGTTGAAATCCCATGTTCTCATTCTCTCATGTTCACGTCAAGCACGGATGGCATAAGAGGAAATTCTAGCTAGAGTACAGAGATAGGGCGAAGCAGCTACGCTCAAAGCTGGCAGCTCAAACCGCTCAATCGTAAAGACCGTCGTCGTTGCCGGCGTCCCCGAAGTTGTTACCTCCGGAAGAGCCGCCTTCGCCGCCAGCCGAAGGGAACTTGAAGAAGGCACCAGGGCCAGCATTCTTCATCTGTTGGGCGAAGGCCTCGTAGCGGCGGATCTCAACGTCGTTGACGGAACGGCGGGCCATCTGCATAGCCTCTTCGAAGTGACGCTTGGTTAGCTCAGGGACGGGATCCTCGGCGTCGTCGTCAATATCCATGTCTTCACCGGCTGCTTCACGCTCTTTCGTGCGGTTGATGTCGAGGGTGATGGCCTCCTTGATGGCGATCTTGACGGCGCGTTGGGTGATGAAGCCCAGATCAGCACCGGAGAATCCGTGGGTCTTGGAAGCGATGTAGCGCAGGTCGATGTCTTGCGATACAGGCGTCTTGCGCAGCTGGGCAGACAGAATCCCGTGGCGGCCATCCTCGTCCGGAAGTGGCACATAGACCAAAGAGTCGAGACGACCCGGTCGGCACAGAGCCGGGTCCAGTTGCTCAGGTCGATTTGTAGCGCCAATGACGAAGACGTTCTTCTTGGAGGTCATGCCATCCATTTCTATATAAATTCATCAGTTTAGAAAAAGTAGAAAAAAATAGAATGGAAATGTTGAAAAGATTCTTTTTATAAGAAAAAAGAAAGAAAGAAAAAAATACATACCAGTCAAAAGTTGATTAACAACACGGTCGGAAGCACCACCAGCGTCACCCATAGAGCCACCTCGAGCCTTGGCAATGGAGTCCAGCTCGTCAAGGAAGACGACACAAGGGGCGGCAGCACGAGCCTTGTCGAAAATATCCCGGATATTGCTTTCGGACTCTCCGAACCACATACTCAACAACTCAGGACCCTTGACGGAGATGAAGTTGGCCGAGACTTCGTTGGCAACGGCCTTGGCAAGCATAGTCTTACCCGTACCGGGAGGTCCATAGAACAAGACACCGCGGGAAGGAGACATGCCAAACTTGAGGAACTTCTCGGGATGATCGACAGGGTATTGGACGCTCTCCTTGAGTTCCTGTTTGACACCTTCGAGACCTCCAATGTCCTCCCAGCGTACATTGGGAACTTCGACCACGGCAACCTCGCGAAGGGCAGACGGGTTGGAGGTGCCGAGAGCGAACCGGAAGTTCTCCATGGTGACACCAAGAGAGTCCAGAACCTCGGCGTCAATGGTATCTTCATCAAGATCGATCAGATCCATCTTCTCCCGGATCTGTTGCATGGCAGCCTCGGAACAAAGAGCGGCAATATCAGAACCGACATAACCGTGAGTCTCGGCCGCGATCTGCTCCAAATCGACATCATCACCAAGCTTCATGTTCTTGGTGTGAATCTGAAGGATCTCAAGACGGCCGGTGGGGTCGGGAATACCAATATCAACCTCACGATCGAAACGACCGAAACGGCGGAGGGCAGGGTCAATCGAGTTGGGTCGGTTGGTGGCAGCCATGACCACCACGTTGGATCGGGCCTTCATGCCATCCATCAGCGTAAGTAGTTGGGAAACGACACGGCGCTCGACTTCACCGTTGGTCTTCTCTCGCTTAGGCGCAATCGAGTCAATCTCATCAATGAAAATGATGGCGGGCGAGTTCTTCTCTGCCTCCTCAAAGGCCTTGCGCAAATTGGACTCGGATTCACCCGCCATCTTGGACATGATTTCAGGCCCGTTGATGAGGAAGAAGAAGGCGCCAGTCTCATTGGCTACGGCGCGAGCCATTAATGTCTTACCCGTACCCGGGGGACCATAGAGCAGCACACCTCGAGGGGGCTTGATACCGATAGACTTGAAGAGTTGAGGATGACGGAGAGGTAGTTCGACCATCTCTCGAATCTGGGCCATCTGCTTGCGGCATCCACCAATATCATCATAGCCAACCTCGTTGAGGTTGTTCTCCTCATCTTCACGCTGAATGGCTTCTCCCTCACAGTGAATAACTGTATCCTGCGCGACGATACCGTATTCAGGCGGGTCTACCTCCACCACCTTGAATTCCACTTGTCTCATGCCACCGCGGACAATGAAAAGATCTCCTTGCCGCACTGGTCGGTAGGCTTCGCGGAAGTATGGAGCGAGGAAGACATCAAACAGAGATCCAGTGAGACCCTCAACTGTGTCCGCAATGGGCAACACGGCAATGCGTTTGGCCTAAAGTAGGAAGAAACAAGAAACGTTAGTTTAGCAGTTTACAGTGAATGAGTCTAGTATATCTACTCACATATTTGATATCGGGGCAAGGGTGGATGGCAACAATGTCACCATGCTTGACCCGGAGATTGTGACGGACGACGCGGTTGATACGGACGCTACCATCGTCCAAGTCATCATCCGCGAGAACGATCAAAACAGTGTCCTTCCGCTTCTTGCCTCGGACCAAGACGGTATCGCCGCGGAACAGCTGTAACTGCTCCATCGTGTTGTTGGAGAGCGCGATGATTGAGTTGTCATCGTTGGTAGCATCCGTTACCCTAAGAATTCTACAGTCAGCCCCACTCACCACGCTTTCGAGTCAGTTTGCGTAGTTGGACCAACATACATAAGTTGGTTGGGCTTCTTCTTCTTCTTGAGAATCGCAGTAGCCGTGTCATCCTCCTATCACCAGTATTAGCCACCATCGGCGCCCAGATAAATACCAGCGTGGGGATGTGAAATTGCATACCTTCTTGATCTCTGCCCCAGACACGTCGCTATGCAATCATATTAGCACACACGTCATCTATGATAGCAAACGAAGAAGCAACTCACGCCAAGTGGGCCTTCTTCTTATGCTCCGGATCGGAAGACATCGCGCCGTGCTTTCTCTGGGCCGTCGGGATGGGGAAGCAGGTGTTCGGTAGTTGGGGAGGATGGGGAAGGCGGATACGGCTGCCACCGATTCAAGCTTTGCGTTGCGGCGACCTAGAAATGCTCTCCGGACGCGATGACACCCTGATGCACTCTCTGGGAAAGTAAGTTAACAAGTGAAAAGATGCCGCCTCAGGCTGATAGACGGAGAGAGAAGTTATCAATGAAAGGTAGCTGCTGTGAATTGTGCTGAGTTAGTGCTACCGTTGGAACTTGAAGATAGAGCTGTTCGCCTCGCGGACTGACCGGGTGGGCTAGGTTCCAGCGGATGACGATACCTGGTTTGCCTGACGGAAGTGGGGGCAGACACGAACGCTAAGACCAGATATTCCGTTCCGATAACGCAGTACACTCTTATCTCCGGGTTCTAGTTAGCTGCTACCCCACTACAGTACTGTGGCATGTCTAAATTCGGGCGAAATGATGCAAGGCTGGAGGTCAAGGCTGTTTGATGAGCGAACAAACGGTGATTGAAAATCAAGAGAGAACCTTCCAGAGCCTTCCGACTGTCAAGTCATGCAGCGCTGGTTGAGGCACCGATTCATTGCGAGTCGCCTCGGACCAAAAGTCTTGAATACACTGGCTCACGAATTATCGTTGCTACCAATCGCAGCATTGTCATGAATCATACGGGCTGGATAGGGCAGCCTCGAGTCCCTGAGAGGCAAACGTTTGGCGCTTGGTACAGGCACACATAGGACGAGACACACTCTAACCCGAGAACTCGCTACTTAGGAGTAGGGATTTGCAATGATACGTAAGTCTCTATCAGTGACATGACGGCTGATGGATCAGTAGATGCTGTTTCGATCGGGCATCTCATTGAGAATGTTTGCCCTATTGCCAAATACGTGCCTCATTGTGTAATTTTGTCACCATGTCAAGGACACTCGACTCTTTCACTGCCTAAATTCCGTCTGATACTAAATACAGAGTCTCTTGTTACTGTAACATGATGCTGGTACGGTTATCCGAGATATCCATGATATTGCACGCGGCCTGACTGCGTGCTGCTGGAGTCGTGGTCATACAAAAGCCCTTGGAAAAGTGATGGGTGGGTGTAGGGGGTCCCTTACCGCCTATGGTCGTGAACGCCAAAAAACGAATGCAAGCCAGGAAGATTTAGAATGGATTCTGGATGGAGCAGGAATTTCCAACAGCTCAGTGATCCACAACTCCGGGCATGGATGGTGCATGGAAAACCGAAAACCCATCATGGACCTATTGTAGGTATGGTGTGCTGCCGTTGTCGTTGAAGAACCCACAACTCTCAGAGCGGCTCCATACTATCCACATATTCGTTGGGCTGTGCTAAATCCCAAGCCCACTTAGCTAAATCCTAAGCCCCTAGGTGACCGCTTTCCTAATTGCTCACCGCCTTCCGCATTACTGTTGTGGGTGTTCAGGCGCGCGCCCAAATTGATGGGCACGCATTTTTTAGAAGGGCCAAGCTGACGAGGTGGAATGTATCTTGAAGGGTGCTAGCGCAATCACTGAGCTACCTCAGGAGCCTGAGAGCGATGGCGAGTAATTGAGAATTGATGTGATTTGCTTGACTTTTCATGTGTAGCTAGTTCTCAATTCAACTCGCAGTTGATCTAGGAATCATCGTTGATTACGTCGTGACGGAACACATTCAATTGCTAGCGAGCCATACGCAACAGAGCGACATTGTTGGTAGCAAGAATAACTGGGTAATTGACAGCGAGGCATCGTAGTGGGCAGCGTCATGGACGGGAGTTGCGACAGAGACAGTGCTATCCGCGACGGCGACAGCGGCAGCATCGTGAGCGATCATCGTGGGCACTGGGCAGCAAAACGGGTATCATGCCCCCCGGACATGCAGTACGGTCCATACGCCGGTTTAGGCGACTTTTTGATTCTGCCGGCCGGGCTTGGGATTTAGCACAGCCCTATTTGTTATGGTGTTGAGGGGCACCAGATAGTGAGCCCTCGTCTACAGGCTGGACAGAACTTCAAAATCTACAACTCGCGACAAACTCGCGCTGCTTATGAACACGAAAGAAAGATGCAAAGTCCTGCAGAGAACAGTTTTCAACCCAAGCTTTCACGTGGTTGTGAAATCGCGGAGTGCCCAAGATCGCTTTGTAGATACACGGATATGCTGTCAATCACATCCCGGGCGAGCAACGCGTAAGCTGACCGCTTTCCCTGTTTAGCCAATGTGCACCCCTCCCACCACACTTTCAAGCCTATGACCGGAGCAAACAGACCTAGCCGCGGGCAACATTGCGCCAAGTCCTCGGCCCGTGAATTTTTTTCTCTCAAGATTTTCCTAGAAGGTCAAATTTTGGCTGTCACAATTGTTTGTTGACAGAGACAGAGTTCTGGAGTGCTATATGAATAAATTGATACATCGATTGGCATATTTTTCCTCGTGGTTTGAATCACACGCTGTCCTACATTTGATCGTGCTCTGACATCGTGACGCGGCGGTCTTCCACTGTTGCATGGTCATAGGTACTGCGGCATCAAATGATACACGGGGATTGACTAATGACTGATTTAATTAGCGTGACCACGATCTCTACTTATCATGAATCGAGTAGATTGAGTGACTCTCCTAAATAATCAGGGTGCAAAGCTCAACCTATGATCAGCAATTGCCTATCCGCCAAATTGCTCACTATTGGATGAACATACAGATTAGAGTCATATTCTAGACGGGCATCAATTTACCAACTAGCTCCCAATTTGCTCATGGATTCAGAACATCGAGGACGACCATCACGGCAGCAGCAGCAGCCTAGGACACAACACAACCATGGAATCTCACCATTCCCCACACAAAGCGACGGCGAGACATCAATTGACCAACACATCCAATTCGAAGAGCAACCCCTGGTAGCTGACCATCAATATGCCGATGGGGGAGATGGTGAATGGCATGGCCGATCCCGGCGGCGGTAGGTCTCATACATCTGTTGTGCATTGTATCACCAATGACGGCATGGTAAGAAGAATAAAGGGCTCACATATTTGTTCTACTTAGGTCATCAGCGGCGAACCGACTTGCGGGCTTAACCGACTTTGGAGGCGTAAACAGCATCCGATCCTTTACTCGAAGTTGGCAACGAGCCGCAGGCTTTACTGAAGTCATCCCTCAGAGACCCTCTTTTGTATTTGCTCCAGGTCAAGAACCCATCGCACCCGGCGAATCCCTTACTTACGGGCGATCCGAGATCAGCGTTGGAGAACGAACTTCGCTACTACGTGGACACTTGGGAATTGATACTGTATCGGAAAATGCGCTATCAGACGGAGACGATGATGAGTTGGATCCTGCCGAAAATCGATGGAATAGACCCAAGTTTGGCGACGAGCTGTCGCGCGTCATCTCGCCGAGCGGTTCGCTGGCGAGCAATAGTAATTCCATCTTCGAGGTTCAACCTCACTTGGCATCTCCCCCTTTGGTGGGCAGCTATGCCTCATACCGAACCTATGGCACTATAGAGCCCGATATCGAACGGCCTTCAATGATACACGCCGCTGAGACGTGGCGAACCGAGCAAGAATCCGGGGCAGAGTTAGCCCGCAGGGACCGACCACCAATCTTGGTGAAGGAGGTGGAACAGGAAGATGGTAAAATTGTTTTGGCCGTTTCCGGTCAGTCCACCTTGCCTCAGACGATTGTGAACAGTACCAACGTCTTGATCGGCATCGGTCTACTCAGCCTACCCATTGGCTTGAGATATGCGGGTTGGATATGTGGGATCATCATGTTGTTCGCCTGCGCCGCAGTCACAAGCTGGACAGCCAGATTGTTGGCCAAGTGCATGGACGTCGACCCATCTATGATTACATTTTCTGATATTGCGTATGTCTCGTTTGGCAGAAAGGCCCGAGTCATCACCAGTGTAGTGTTTATGATGGAACTGCTCGCCGCAAACGTGGCTTTGGTCGTGTTGTTTGCAGATTCGCTCGTATTGCTGTTCCCCGGTCTCATATCCGTGACTGCCTGGAAAATATTCTGCGTTCTTCTCGTCCTTCCACTCCAATTTGCTCCGCTGAGAGTTCTAAGCTTCACCAGCTTCGTGGGGATATTATCCGTTTTTAGCAGTACGTTCTCGTCTAGACCAACTATGATGAACATCTCATCCACGATGGATGGGGTCGAGAAAGTGCATTTGACTAACAAACTTTGAAGTTGTGGTCATCGTAGTTCTAGATGGCTTGATCAAGCCCGACAGCCCAGGATCCCTCTTGGAGCCAGCCACGACCTACCTGTTTCCTAAGAACTGGCTGACCCTACCGCTGTCTTTTGGGCTTCTCATGTCACCATGGGGTGGTCATGGTGTTTTCCCCAACGTAAGTCGTCTGCAACCAACACAAGTTGTACTCAAGACGTACTAACGTCAACAGATATATCGCGATATGAGACATCCGCATAAGTACAAGGAAGCCGTCGGAATCACGTTCAGTTTCACGGTACGTTCAGTCATAGCTAACTGCTCACTTCCATCATCAGCTAACTAGATGATCACAGCTCCTCATCGACACCTCCATTGCCATTATTGGCCTCATCATGTTCGGCGACGAAGTGCGCGATGAAGTCACTTCTAATATCCTGACTACGAAGGGTTACCCTCAAGCGCTGAGCATTCTCATGGTTATATTCATAGCCATCATCCCGTTGACAAAGATCCCGCTGAACGCACAGCCCATGATTGTAACGGCCGAGGTGGTCTTTGGCGTGCGACAACAGTCCGCAGCAGCTGCCCGTGACGGGGACGACACCCTTACCAGCCGCTCACGCATGATCCATAGCCTCGCCAGGATCATGGTTCGCGCTCTTTTGATGTTTATCTTCTTGCTCATTGCTATTGCCTTCCCCGCGTTCGACAGCATCATGGCATTCATGGGAAGTGCACTGTGCTTTACCATCTGCGTTACGTAAGTCTTCTTTGACTTTATTCTTTTTCTCTCACGCAGTATTTTGATCAAGAAAGAATCATCATTGACGTTTTCATTCCACAGGCTCCCCCTCGCATTCTATCTCAAACTCTTTGGCTCTGAAATAAAGACACGCGAGCGCATCTTTTGCTGGTTCGTCATGATGACATCCCTCATCATATCCATTATCGGGACTGTGTGGGCTTTCTTGCCAAAAAGACTGCTCGACGCATGATCAATCATCTAACACCATTCAATTTACAAGTGGAAGTCGTTGGCATAGGATCATAAATCATGTGGGAGTGCGCCTCTGGATAGGTCGGCATGGAGAAATCTAACGGACATGTGTGAAATCGAAATTGGCATGATCTATAAAGAAAGGAGATGACTGAAATCCGTATGATTGCGATATTGGTATATAGAAATCCGTTCCTGGGCGGGTCAGGTGTGGAGAGAGAAGGAAGTTGCTACCAGGTGTGTTTTATTTGTCATGACTCAGGCACGAGCCACGCGATATTACACTTGGTTACCGGTACTGAAGGATGCTTACACTTGGCTATCCAAGGATACAGAGGAAATTGCCAATATTTTACCTGCTTCCGTTATCATGCAATCACTACATACAGTTTGCTCATGCCTTGGTCACCTAATCAATGTGCAAGCTATCCGATATGTATGGGCATGAGCGGGCACTAACGAAACTAACAACTCTACGAAGCACTACGAAGTATATTCGACTTGATCCAAGGCATCCGGCCGAAGACCGGAGGATACAGCATGTAGTGAGCTCCAAGCTTTCCCAAACTCCGCAAAGGATCAGGCGAAAACTACTGTAATCGCAAAGAGGAGCGACACTGACGAAGTCCAAAATTGCAGGTCCAGATCGACAAACATCCGCGCCCCAGAAAAAGGAATAAATCCCGACACTCTCAGTCACCTGAACACGTTATGACGAGGGAAAATGGAACACACGGGTCCTTTCGCGTCCTGTTACCAAACAAATATCCTTGCTCAGCAGACATCGACAGCGATAAAAAGAGTTGGGATCAATTTAAACGGGGTTAAATACCTAGTTATATGGCAAGGACGCGGATTTAGATTACCAAAGCTCCCGGTTCGTAATTCTACCTTGCCGGTATGTCTGCTGGCTTGTTGGTCATCAGGGCGATCACATTTGTTTTACCTCCGACGAAAAACTTGCATTGTGCTGTTCTATGCAGGAATTCGAGCCTACTCCGCTGATGCAAAGGCCGTAAAGTTCAGCGCTGATGAAAACGTACCTGAAAAATCCGCACTGCTGGAGTGTGGTTCCAAATACCAAGCAAATAATTTATGTTTGCATGGCTTGACCGGTTGCCAGCTCGGAGCTCGTGGGTATACTCCAAACCATAATGTTTAGTAGTAACATCATCTAGCTTCCCCACTTACACAATATCACAGTAAACCATCACAAATACAAGGCATGCTTAGAACAGTTATAAATGAGTGGGTAACTTCTGGTATCATTCATAGACGAGGGAGATATCTAATACACAGACAGCGAGTTAAGGCTAGATCATTTGCCAGCATAAGGGTTTGCCTTGCTTGTTCCATCATCCCCCCCTCCCCTCTCCTTCCGTCCCTCCTTATCCTCCCATATGTGTTTGATAAAATGTTCATTTCCTTCTCCCCTCATACGTTCGTCCCTAGTGAACCGCCAAGTCACCGTCTCCCTGATCCAGTAATGATCGAAAGAACCAGCAATATGGCAGAAATGAAGGGTTAAACCCAAGCAAGCCCTTGTGCAGCAAAGTGATGAGCCCAACCACAAGAGGCAACCGTCAGGCGCTCAAGCTAATGAGCCACCTGCCAATTGCCAACCCACCCGAGATCGAGATCGTGACGCTTCTCCTGGCGCCAGTTCCAGTCTCGGCCCCTGTTCCAGGGGCGATCGCGTGAAAAATTGGGAATTTTGTTCCATTTTAAGGTGTGTGGAGTATTTTGATTGTTCATGTGACCGTTATCCGTGACTCCTGTACCAAATCCATGTGAAGCAAAGTTATGAAAAGCAGAGTTGTGTGAAGGAAGGTTGTTTGATCCCGATGCCGTATGATATGGCTTGGCCATTGGTGAAGTCTTGTCTGAAGAACCGGTAAACGCTCGACGGCGCTCGCCGAGCGCGGCCCACTTATCCTTGTCAACAACAGTCCGTTTTGGCGGCGGCGAGTAGCGGGACGAGCCGGCGTCGGGTTTCTTCGGGCTCGCATGGTCATGAAAGAAAAACCCGTCGGCAACTAGATCGCCGTCAATGTCTCCACCAATAGTGAAGGCACCTTCGACAGGAGAAACTTCGAGCTTCTGGTTTTCCGTATCGTTTATGTTCGGCTCGGGAACTTGAGCTCGAAGAGTGGGCGTCGAGTTTTCGTCTTGGCGAGCCCAGGTTTTGGCGTTGAGGTTTTTTAGTTCTTGCAACTGACGAGCCTGCTCCTCTTCGTCCTCTTCTTCGTCCTCCTCCCACATGTCGCTCCAGCTCTTGGAGATCGTGTCCTTCTTACGGCCGAACACCATCGACATGGCACCCAAGTTCGCCTTGGGCCTGTTCATTTTGATTGGCAATGAGCCTGCCATGGTGGGGGCTTTAGTACCAAAACGCGCAGGCACTTCGACCGGGCGGGCTACAGAGTTCATCGAAATGCCCAAATTGGAAGTCAGGACTGATGCAATGGAAGGCGTCTGGAACGACGACATCCAGTCCATTGTGCCTTCGGACTTGGGGAAGAGCTCTTCGCTGTAGCTCTCATTGTCAGGAATTGAGCTAAGCTGGCGAAGGGTCTTGTGTGGGCTCGTGTGCAAGGCCTTGGCCCAAGGAAAGGCGCCCTGTTCGATATGAGGACTCTGAATGGAAGGAGTGCGCAGAGGTTCCCGGTTGGCTGTAGCGGTAGGTCTAATATCACCACAGCAGAAGTCGTCATTCTCTTCCTCTTCGGTTGTGAAGCTAATAATACGCTTCAAGGCCGCCTTGGCGCCTACCAGAGACCGCTTACGTGGATCGAGGTTCATACACTCAACAATGACTTCGTAAGTGTCCTGGGACATTGTAGGAAACACGTCAAAGAGCGACTGCTTGTCGCGTGAAAAGTCAAGAAAAAGAGGATCCGCCTCAGTAGGTACAGTAAAAGGGTTACGCGAGAAAAGAATATTAAGAAGACAGATACCGATGGCCCAGATGTCGGCTTGCGCAGGTGAATAACCCTCTCCAGCCGAGTCGTACTGCTCAGGTGCCATGTACCGATCACTGCCGACTGTGGCCTCATGGGACCAGACATCCGTTGTGGCCAGGCCAAAGTCACCCAGTTTCATGGTGCCGGACTCGGTAAGAAAAATGTTCTCCGGTTTGATATCTCGATGGAAGATGTTCTTGGAGTGCATAAATGCAACAGCATCCACCAGTTCCAGCATAAAATGTCGGACATGCTCCGTCTCGAGTGGTCCATAACCTGTCCGGATCGCTTCATAGAGATCTCCACGGGAGCAAAACTCGAGGACTAGGTACTGGTGGGAATCCGTTTCGAAAGAATCAAGCAAGTTGACAACGTTTGGATGGTTGGCGAGCTGCTCATGGCAATACAACTCCTCGGACTTGTCATCAACTGAGAAACCCAGCACCGTGTCATTCGTTGCTGATTTTTTCGTCATGCACTTGATGGCTACTATGTCGTTGGTCTTCATATCTCGCGCCGTAAACACCATGCCGAAAGATCCATGATTGAGTGGGGAGAGGGTTTTATATCTCCCACCGAGAACAACGCCATTGTAAAAGTTGTTCCTCAAACATTCCATGACGTCTTCTCCTACCGAGAAGAGTTGCTGAACTAACGAAATGAACCCCCGTCACGACTGAGGGTGCTTGTACAAATATCGGAGCCGTTTCTTCCTCTTCCCTTTTGATGTATCAGATAAGATGCGTCCTTAGGATGGAAATCGCTGACCCGACGTGGACCACGTTCAAGTGCTGGTGATTGCTGTACAGATAAGACCCCCTATAGTAACTTGAGAAGATGGTCCAGATCGTGAGGAGTCGTGGGTCGTTCTAACAATTGATAATAAATAAGATAGAGATGCCAGGAAAGCAATTGGCAGCGAGCATGTACAAAGCTAGAATGAAAAGAGTAAAAAACAGAATAACGCCGGTTCGTTCAATTATCAGAGTCTCATTGATGGGTATCGGTTTCGAGTTGCTGGACAAATGAAAAGAAGCAAAGATGTGCGACCGTCAAAGAATGGGCGGTGGTCCCAAAAGATAAAAAATGAGTCGTTATAGTAGCATGAGTAATTCTTGTGGGGGTTGTCGAAAGAGTGACGACTGTGCTTGGTCGATAACTGAAAGGTCTTTGTCCAGGCTTCCGATCTTCACAAAAAACACGACCCTAGGGATGTGTTCATTGATCTCGGAAAGTTGAGCTCATGAAAGGCCCACGTTGGAGGACCAAGTGTGAGAAGTCGATCACTTGACGATCTTGGTGAATGAGGTCGAACCGAAGAAGCGACGAACGCAGGATTTGTTTTAGAGCTGCATTCGAAAAAAGAGCATCAGGTAACAGTGCTGCTTGCACCCGGAACCCGTAGTTGCTCTTCTCAGTCAGGAAAGGACGATGCGGCGGCTATTGATGGAAAACAGTCAAGATGTGTTTTGATCAGTCCACTATCAGCAACGCGTCTCGTTACTATGGCTATCCTTAAGATGAGTATGGCGCGTATGTATTGATCGGCTAGATGAACGTTGGTGACGACGGACGAAATGGATATTTTGGTGGCCGAAGACCGGCACACAATGACTCTAACAACAACTTTGGGATTGAGGTGGTAATCGGTCGTCGAATTGGGGTGATAGGTGTCGGCACCGGGTAGTCCTGGGATGATTGTGGATCTAACAATCAGAAGTGTCAAGCAACCGTGTCCGTGACTGTGGTATAATAACTGGCCACGCAATCGAATTGGAAGTGGCTCGCCCTCCAGTGTGTAAATGTCGGACTGTTGGCGAATCGATGGTTGAGATAGCGAGATCAAAGGTTGTTGTCGTTGAAGTTGCCAAGCCTTATCACGGACAGTTGACTGGTGATTACAGGTATTTAAGAAAGCAGCAAATGTTTTCGAGGAGCCGCGCTGCTGATGGAGACGAAGTCGTTGGCGGATCTATGGAGCGGGTACTCTACTCCCGTAGGCTACGGCAGCATCAAAAGAAAAAGGAGAGGCGAGTCTAATTACAATAGGCAAGCAGGAACAGAACAGACAGGGTAGGGTGTGATCCCGCTTTCTCTCGTGTCTGTGAATAGTCTACGAAAGCACAAAAAGTGAACATTGGCTTGCAGGCAGGCACGAGAAATGGGGATCAGAGAGAGCGACAGGAAGGAGTTGTGAGGGATGGCATGAAAGATGAAATGCAAACAAAGGCTACGAATGAAGAAGATGCAACAACAAAGACAGGTACACTGTTGGGACTTTGGAGGGTGTGGGAACAGATTGACAGGTTGGCAAGGGCCATCTCGTTGTTTTCGTCACCTCTCTCCAATCAACAAGAAGCTCGCAATTGTGGAGGGGGGGTGCATATGGGATGGGCGGTCCAGGCGGGCCAAGATGCTCTTGAATGGCCACGGCGACTTTCTTCGACGGGTCGGTCGAGTGACATGACCGCCGCCGACCAGGGCATGCCGCGAACACCAATAAAGCTTGCTGACTGGAGTACATACTACGATCGCAGGCATACCTGCCGGTACGAGCACAGATTTGGGATGCGCCTTGTGTGGCAGGGGGCTATGGGCCGGGGATGGTGCATGCTGTCTCCTGTGGTTGCGTTGCCTTCCGGAAAGGGCATAGACCAGCACAGACAGCATAAACACTGAAGAATGCCCATGACGAAAGATGAACATAACTCGAGCGCCAGGAGCACGCCATCCAGTGTCATACCATACCTGAGGTTCACTGCCCTCTGCCTGTCGCAGCTGAACTATGAGTAGTTCTAACCTTGCAAAACAATACGGAGTAGCGGCGGAACCAGTTTCATGGCGCGTGCCATAGTAAATAGATCTTGAGCCCCTTCACAATAGTTGGTTTTTTTTGCTGTCTGCTGTAAGAATTGTCCACAGATTGGCAAGCTCGTTTGGAAAGCCACTGTAACGTGCTAGTATTTTGAAAACGATGTGCAGTCTCTGGTTTCATCCCAGGCTACACATCTTACTTGACGCACATTGGTTCAGTCTGGTGATTGATGGATGAGTCTTTGGCAGGCGGATGCCCGGACCAATGCGGCTGTACCGGTACTGGCACTGTACTGTGTGTCATCACCAATTTTAGGAACAAGCTTCTCTGCTCTAGGAATCTTTTCCATCGTTTTCCATTCCATGCCGCGCACCGCCGTATTGACGCCGTGCCATAACGACCCAGCCCAAGTACCGGTGCCCTCGGCGCAAACCAAAACGGCTTCCAGATCCCACTCGTGTGTCATGAGTATTCAGTAGTTAACGAGGTGATAGAGACACGAAAGGGAGTTACGGTCTGTCCACCGCGTAGACATTTCGTGAAGACTCCTCCGTGCTCGCACATTTAGAGATATTCTACCAGTACCGGTATCCCATGGAGAGACAGGAACGGTGAGAAAAGTGCTCTGCCGTACAGTGTCGATACTGCAGTATGGTCCTGATATGCCGGTACCGGTAACTTAACGTATCGACAATCC
>JAOYMO020000008.1:30587-42691 GCA_025802455.2 Iodosphaeria phyllophila | reverse complement strand
CAGCCTAAAGAAACCATAACTACCGTGTCCATTACAACCTCGAGATAGATTGGGTTCAAAACGCGGGGATTTATCTTAAGATCTTATGCCACTGGAACTCACTGTCTTTAAAGAGCATGCAATTACCTGACTCGAGCCGAACATCGTTTAGTGCTCGTCATGACCCACCCAAACGCCGCTCATGATATTCTACACATCTCAAGACCCGGTGAGTTGGCTCGACTATAGTAAACCAGTACATGTCTGCAGCTATCAAAGTAAGGTCACTAGATACAAACTCATGTGTCGTCCGCAGACCATTCCAGCCAAAGGCAGAACACCAGTTTGTTCAACAAAATTAAAAATTAAAAACTAAGTCATAGTCGCTCACTCTGAATTGTTGTGTGAACAACCCTAGTGCGGTTTGCTATATATTCCGATTAGGTATACCTGTCGGTGGAGTTTTTTTCTTCATGGTCTTGTCCAACTGAGTCTAGCCCTCCAGCTCTAGTACTGTACGCGCCAAGATTTGAGCGTCTCGCCCCGGTCATGACAGAAGCCATCCATAACTCATAATAACAATTGGTCTTGGCCACTCTGAGGTGTGAGAACTTTAAGTGCTCCGCGATCCTATGGTCGCGCTAATGAACGTAGCCCGTTCTAGATGGTCCAACATTCTCCTGCCTCTTCCCTGTCCCTTCGCCGACATTTACGTGGATCGTGATGAAAGCTTCTTGTTGGTAGCAGGGCTTTCAAGAATTCGGGAAGCCAATGGCTTGATATTTGATTATGGGTCGAACGATTCCACTAGGGGCTCTGAGCAAAGAACTAATAGTTGAATGTATGTGAAGAAGCTACGCATGGTGGTATGGGTACGAGCCACCAATACCTCCCACCATACTGTCACACCCCTGTAGATATTTCGAACATCAGTTTTAAAGTCACAGCGTTCGAAAGCACCCACTATCTATGGATAGTTCGAAGATAACCAACCTCCTCTAGGTCCCTTGATATGAATTTAGGGCTGTAGTTGTGGTTGGTAGCAACAGAGGAGTTGGGAGGGTAGGTTGAATAATCTGGTTCAAATGGCTATGAAGTTCTCAACTTAGCTGGCTGTGAAGTAAAAATCGGGGGTTTAGAGTAGGATGTTCGAACGATTACGAGCAAAACGACGTTTTCTTACTTTCAATACCTTCTTTCTTGCCCATTATTTCTCTATAAGCACTCATGATATGGTCAGGAAAACTTGCCAGACTTTTTATCTGTTACATTCTGCGCTTCAATACCGAATTTGCGTTGTCAACACACTTGCACAGATGTAATCATGCTGTTGAATTGCTCGTCAACTCGAATTTCCCCTTGAACGGAGTGTTCAGGTTCTTTCAGGCGAGGCTTCTGCCTTGGGGTCCGGTTTGCTATAGACTGATGAATGTTCGGCGAACCACGATAGATTTCACAGAAAGACAGTCAAACCTGGTGCCCTGGTATCTATCATTTTGGGGTCTATTGATAGCCTTGGCAGTGCCTTGGATAGTGTCTGAAGGGGCCGACGATTGTAAAGGATAAAAGGGGTCTACTCTGACGTAGGTATTTATCCGTTTAGTCGTCCATCATCAACTTCAGTTACCAACCTTCGCGTACACGTAATTTGTGATCGTAGCGACATATCAGATGTACTTTTATATAGGATGGTGACATCCATGGAGGCTTGGACCAATTTACTGGCCATCTAGAGATGCTGTCTGCATAATCAGTCTTCGGGGAAGGGGAGTATGGAGTTCTCCCTGGCGCGCCAGAGATAGTATGTACAGCGTGTTAACCTAACGGACCCGTTCATCAGTGGAGTGAACTCCGTTGTTTGTTTCCAAATTTGCGTGCATGCTGGCCATGCTATCTGTCAATTCTTCCTTCATCTTCACAACCGTAAGGCCATCACATGAAAACTCTATGATGGAATCTGAAGAACCGGCGGGCTAAGCCTTTGGGTAGGTCTTCTTGAAATGAAGTTATCATATTGTAGTATCAAACCGAATTTGAGCTTATAGCCCTTTCCTAGTAACACCGCGCTCATGATACACTATCTTTTGCCTCAGCCACGATCTCTTCTAGGATTAGCAGGATGAAAGCCAAACTGAATATATGGTCAAGATTATTACTCGTGCGAATTTTCTATAGGAGCAGAAAGACAAGTTGGTAGGAATCTAAGAGCTAAACGCACCGGACTTTTTTCTGTTCCCACTCATTATTTTGCTAGGGATTCAGCCGGTCTGGGAAACCCCAATCACTGCTCACCATGAAAACATCGATTCCAATAGCGAAATTGCAATTTGGAGTCGGGGTTTCATACAAACCGGCTCCGCTTTCTATGTATGCGTGGCAGAAGCGATTTTTTGCATTAAAGATCATGGGGACGATTCACAGAGATGAAGTGGGTAGCCAAGCTGAGCGTACCAGTCTTCAGTCAACACGCATCCATCGTATCATGTGCTTCGAAGACTGAGAGTGCAGTACCAGATGGTGTTTCTGAAAGATCATTTCGCCTTATAGATTGACTTACCCTCTTAGGGCGGCGAATAGTGCCTAGTAAAGCTACATGCGCTGTACGAGTGCGACAAGACCCAACGATCCATTGTTGCTTGCCGTGGCAGTGAAGCCAAAACGTGCTACCGCTATACGCTACAGTGTCAAAGCATTTGCCAAGAACCGGATTCTAGATGGAACTGTAGTTCTGACTCCAGTATCATATCCGTTATCTGGAGGGTAGAAAGGTCTCACTAGACTATGTTAAATACTGGTACTGTACTTCGTATGCAGCACCCAGACCTGAATTCTATCCACGGCATCTCATTCTTCCGCCCGTTCTTAGGCCTGTGAGTAGAGAGCCAGGACATTGGCTGATTGCTTCAAATCCCCTTGCATGGGCACGTGAAGCCCCTTGCAGCTCCTCAGCCCCACGAGATCCTAGCCCTTGAATATGGGAGGCCCGTGACTAACAGTAAACACAGCTACCAGTGCATACCGTTAGGAAGGATTCAGATCCAAGGACAAATATCTCAACGGTCAAGATAACGCGTCCGGATAAGTTAGATACTGGTACATATGTGGAATCTTCGGACGGCTCTATCTCCTGAACTGCGATAAACAATAGTTCACCAGAATTCGGGCACAGTACATGACTAATGTTGCTGTACCGGTAACTCAGGGGGTTATCAAAAGCAACGGCGTCTTGAATTGAATGTTCACCAGCGGGCCCTCCACACTGACCCAGACCGTACGGTGGGTATTGAACCTCCTGCCGTGCTATCGCATTTTAGGGGATCCGTAGACTAACCAATCGCACCGATATGAGGTGGAAAAGACCCAAAGACTCACAGTAATGTGAACTAAGACGGGAAGGAACACTCTAAGAACATCCCTGCGCTAACCACCCTACGAACAAAAAGCGAGACCCTGACGTTCATGTCGTAAGATAAGCAATTGGTATGATACGTAATAATGCGCGTCAGCAAGCTGTTATGTTCTGGAAGACCCGGCCATGGATCTTCCCCTGTTTTCTTTCTGTCGGGTCTGACCTTCCTTGTCTCGGCCGTTCCACTGAGAACTTGGCCTGGCACAATCCCCTGATGGCGAAATACAGTAACATCTTAAACTGCCTTAATGTGAATGTCCTAGGCCAGGTGACATGATAACTTGGATTGTCATCTTTGGCATCAAGGGTTTCCAACATCAATGCGTCTAATCACATAAATAAAAAACCAGGCTTTCGGTTTATTTGATTGGGTATGTCCCTTGCTGTGGCTTATTAACGGCCGGTTGGCACCGAAAGGGATAGCGTGGTGAAGATATTTTCTCCACCAAAGAAAAAGAATGCAGTGCTGGCAATACCGTATGGTCCCCATCATATCAGTATGTATACATATTGAATGCCCTCGGAGGTTGCAAACGTAAAGAGAGTAAATCTAGCACATGATATTCGTAGGTATGAGTTGTCCAATTCCATACGCAAGCTCGACGGATAGAATATCTGTACACCGGTATCTTACGTGATAGACTTGAAGCTCCTATACATCACCAATAATATCATGCCGCTCGCCCTACACCCGGTCATACTTCCCGTCGTGTCGTGATTTGGCGACCCTCTGCAAGAACTATGCCCCCACCTACTCGTATAGAGTTGCCAGTGACACACCCCACTTCGCTCGGGTTATTCATTTCTTATGCACATTTACAAAAGAGGTGCTCCTTGGAGACCTGCTGTAACCACATCAGAGATCAAGCAATTCCCCAAATATCGGGTGGGTGTCATTTTCACAAGGAGGGAGAATGCTTAGTTATTATCTCAATTCTTGGGTGCGCCGATATGACCGCTTCAACCTGAGATTATGCAACCTGACTGATCAATCCATTCTCATCAAGGCTGTGTCTGTCTCTTTGCTCCCGGTAATTTAGTTGTTATAGAATCTTACTAAATGCTTATATTACCGCTATGATTTGCCATAACGTAATCACCTTTTGCGCAGCCAAATACTTACAAGCTATGCTCCCAGGAAACTTTGGCCGATCCTCTGCACATTCTACTCTTCAAACTTCTTGGAAATGTGCTTTGTAATGGTAAAAAAAGGGGTATAATTAAAAGGCAGTATACATTACCAGGTCTCCGAGGAGCACCTCTTCAAAGGTACATGAGGAACGAACAAACCGGATGAAGCGTAGCGCGGCATGGGTGATGTGATTGTGTCTTTTAGATAGCTACTACCAGGGTGGTCTCCAGCTATAATACGCCGTTTAGAGGGCTCTTTAAGACGAGTCGTATGCGGATGTTGTCTGCGAGAATGAGTATGCTTATTGAGAGAGTATTTAAGCAAGAGGATTTGAGCCCAAAGAGCTAAAATAAGTTTTCGTGGGTGCGCCACACACAGATGGTGGCTCCGCATGACGTTAATTCCTTCACAAGCACCGGAGCCACATGATACCGTCCAGAAATGGCAATGCTCCCCAGAGCAGACTATCGAGATGTGCAATGCCTCTGTAGTATTTGACCGAATATTGGTATTGGTAACGACGGGCCTACTAGTATTCCGCGCATGTGGGGCCGCTCGGTTGAATGGGTCGTTATGTAGGCAGCTCGGGCTGTATTCACCTCTTGTTTCCGGGTCTGAGTCTAATGTACAATCAAGATATGGCCCTAAATCTTTCAAACCTCCCTGCAGCATGCAGAGAAGCAGACAAGAAGTTCTATCATGCATCCGTGCAGTTGTTGGCGAGGGTCCGTGGATGGCTGGGTGGTCATGACTCGGTCAGCTCCAAGCCAACATGTTGCTCGTTGTGGTCAGTTATTCGCCCGGAAGCCCTGGCTCCCTTGTCAATCTCCCACATGGGGAGAGATCACCTTGAAACTAAAACGCCTTGCTCAAATGGGTTCATTAAGGAGACCATGAGCGCGCAACTCTGAGTCCTACGAACATGGCTGATCGTATGAATGGAGGAAAGCGTGCGGAGTAAACCTGCAACTAGCCTACCGGTATGGAAGTGTCGCTGATCACACAAGGAAAAGCACAGAGGCAATGCCTATCGATCGGAGATATTCACACATGAGGGTTGAGATTATCTCAGGCATCTGGTTGTTTTATCAATGCCCCCCACCGTATTTCAGCGTGGCACAGTCGCGGTTGCGGTCGAGAATCAACACTACGGTGGATCGCGTTTGCGGCAATCATGTCTGATCGCCAGCGGGGGTTCAGCACGTGTCAAGATGCAATCTACAGCAGAATTGGTTCTGGGCCCACAAACGAACGCACTCCTCCTATTCGACACGGAGAGCAGTACTATCGTTGTCTGGAAATTTGAAACGTGAAACCTGAGTGTCTGAGACTAGTCATGATTTCCAATTCCGACATCGGTGCCTCGCAACATCGTATTTCTTTGCGCCAAGATAGTTGTAGGGTCAAAATATCTTTTGTTGCCAAGTCCTGTACGAAGTATTGCAGGTGAATTGGAACAATTCTTTCCCGCACGTGTGCCCTATAAAACCCATCGTCGTCTTCAGTGTATCTTGACTCGCTCGCAGTCATGGCCAAGATCACTAACCGAACCATATCAATACTGACTAACTGGTGCAGTATCAGTTTCCACTCTAGATGGTGATGGCCCTTTTATGTTGGAATGATGACATGTGAGTCTAGCTCCTAAACAGCTCTTCGCATCACACTTCGAGTTGCATGAAATAATGGCTTGATGGACATGTATGGACCAGATCGAGCTCCGTTTGAAGAAGCATGCTGAGACTGATAGGGACGCCATGTCGTTATTTGTTTTATTGTTGATCAACTTATTGAGGAAGACGTAAAATAGTCTGCACTTACGTACCTTGGTAGGTCGGAAAATCTGCATGCAGCTGGGTACAAAAAGCACTTTCGCGACCTGAGCGACGATTTCTCAACAAGCAATAAGTTACGTGAAGGAGCAATGGAATCTTGACGAGACAATGCTCGACGGAGCGATGAGTTCCCAATAGGGCAACGAACTACTGAATCACGCTGTTGCTTCATCTGTTGGTGTGTTTGAGTTCTATATACCATTGCTCCGTCAATAGTTCCTGCTTCGTAAGAGCAATTCATTGCTATCTAGCTGTATGCAGACTTTGGGAGCTGTGACGTTACTAGAAGGCCACACTGACAACTATCGTATGCTTGGGCAAAAAATTTCAAGGTCATTTTTCTGATGTATCTCTGGAAATGTGGAGTGTACGGAAGATTAAAGTAACACATCGCTTTGCATGTACTGCACTTTGAGTGCTTGCCATGCAGCACTCACCACCACCTTGTAAGTATATGATTTTTTGGGACCTATCCCGGCCATCTCATTGTATCAGACATGGGCAATTCTACGATAGCCATAATCTTTCCCAGATGACCTTGTTTTTGTGATGTTGGGTGGTGCGTTGGGACAACAACGACAATGTGGTGGATTGAAGCTGCCGCGACGGCATGCGACCGGTCAATTCTGCCAGTTGCTCAGGCCTGCCGTAATACCTCAATGCGGTCTGTGCACAGGGTTCCTCCCCTGAGTGCGCGCACACAAATTTGAGACTCTCCCGTACTGGCCTATTAGAGTGTCCGGATGCATTTCGCCCAAGCATACGGCATCAAAATACTGGTATTCTGAGTGTAGTCTTTTAAAAGTGCACCACTCAGTCAGGCATTACACGGATCAATATCACTCACCCAGCATTGGCTCCGATGACGGGCATGGATTGCAGCAATAACAAAATGAAAAACCCAAGTATCGCGTCAAATTGAGATCAAAAATGGTTCGATCATCAGGCGATTTGCATGCCAAACGTTGTAGGTACATCAATGTTAGACGCGAGATTTCGAGCCTGTCGATTAGCAAAAAAACATTAACTAGTCTCTTCACAAATATTACTACTCACTTTGGCACTGTTCTTTTCGTTTCTCCTGATGTTATTACAAGGTAAGAGGCGTTCGATAAGTTTACCGGCAAAGTGGGAGTGGGCGGACAGGGCGACACTGGCATTTCAAATGCAAGGTCGAATCTAGGGCTACATGGAAATTATCGCCGACAACGGACACTATTGCATTCTCATTGCTGCGGAACGCGAGGCGGCAAAAGAAAATGCAGGGTTGACATGCTCTTACGAAGTAAATCAGCACAGCTATGCTTCTCGCAGAAGCCCGGCCCGAAAAAAAAGCCGAACTCTCAGTTCTGGTAGTAAAATTCGGGTTCGCTAAACAACCCTATGTTTGCCACGACACTATATGTTCTAGTGAATGGGGTTTGCAGTTTGTAATATACGCTCAATCAATTCCTCAATAGATCAACTTAGGTGAAATTCGACACAGGGTTGAGGTTGCAGTGAACATGATAACTACTTGAAATGAAAGTGCAAAAACACCAAAACAGTCCTACCGATACTCATCCAACTGTTCGTAAATAAACGATAGAAAGTCCAATTAAGATGCAAGTAAACCGAATCGGTAGAATAGTGCTTACAGAACAGAAGTGTTGAGTTGGTCCTATAAGCCTAGCAAGGCACATCGAAGAACCAAAGGCAATAGTCGCCATGCTGAAAGGAGAAAAACTCCGCTGGGGCCTCCAACGCCCCCCCATTTCACATCCTCGTCACACTGGCACGTCTGGTTGAAAATTTGCCAAAGTAAGTTCATTAAATACTGGACAGAAAATTGAGCACAGGCTGTTGTTGCGTCACTCCTATCTCGAAATCGTATGGTTTGCTGGCAGGTCATGCTGCTGAGTATGGGGTTGAATTATTTGTAATCCCGAATTTACTGCCATAACTGAGTGTTCGGCTTTTTCGGGCGGAGCTACTGCTCTCGGCGATGCCGTGATTTTGTGCAATGCATCGCTGTGCCATGCCGCATGTGGCGCTGCGATATCCGCCTACACAATAGCTGATCAATGCTCAGGCGAGCAGGGGAGGAGGTCGAGGCTCTGCCGTGCAGCACAGCGGAGGGCGTGGTACCTGAAGGGGTTGGCCGAGTCAGTGCTGCGCTGATTGATATTAGTGCGATGCTCGAAGGTGCTCGGCGAATCAATCACGATGACCTACTGTGGTATCTCTGACCATTTGTGGAAAAGGAGAAATACCCTGGAATGAAGAAGTGGAATACTCTGAAGATTCTAGACATGTGGAATACTGTAAGGATACCAGCAGAACGCATTGTGAGCGGGAGGTTCAGAAGCATACTGTGTATGCAGACACATGCGGCCTTCAAAATCGAATTCTTTCTGCAAAATATGATTGGCTAGTAATTTGAACAGCCTGAAAACGTCAAGACGAAAAGGTACAAATACCAGAAGGTAGGATGCGCTTGAAGCCATCGCGTTTTCTGTATTGGTAGCTTGATTGCCGAACACTCTCGGCTTGAGTCCGACCAGAGTGCTTTGACGGGGAAAGCATGTCTCTCGTCTGTGTACCAGTATCGGCGACTTCATTCACTACATGTTTGTAAACGCGATCTTGCATCTCATCATGATTCTGATCCATCTGCGTGTCTTTCTTATTGGGTGATGTCTGGAGGGTACGTGCGCATCCGACGTGCGGAAGGAATTCGCCCGTCAGCTCGGGTAATTTATTGTCATACTAATCTCTTCTGGAGCTGGCGATGGTTTGGTTTTTTCTTCTCGTGCGCAAATGCCTCCAGCCCCATCAACTGCCCGTGATGGAGTAGTTTGGAAGGTATCGCGTAAATTGGTCGGGAGCTGTAATTTCTAGGCCAGACTATGCATGGTAGTCCGTAATTGGATTTCTGATTAGCCATGATTTAACAGCATACCGATGGCTGCTTCGTGATGCTATGATAATTGATTAGAGGGCCCGAAGTTCTTGGCCGTTGTTCCCTCAAGATATGCGCAGTAAATGATTATACAAAGGCCGAAGATATCCCCCCTAGGACTAGCCGTTGCTTCTGCCGGCGGCCCCCACCCTGAATTTCAATTTCGTGCCATTCAAGTGTGGTTTATCTGTCAATGTGATGAGCGTGTATCTGGGTTTCACTTGTTATTTATTTTTTTGACTGGATCGGTGGAGGGCCCTTCCATCATGAGCAGTAGAGAGGTTATTCAAAAGTTTGCCTTCAATTTGCAAAGGATTTTCAGTTCCATTCCAATCGCAGGATGAAATGAATCCCCTGATAACGATGAATTCGGCGCATCTGAAGAACGAGGTTGTGAACATTATTAGCAAGTTCCGATTGATGGGGCGAATCCGACGAAAGGGAAGGATGACCCCAGTGATTGGTGATTCAAGTGGGTCTGCCGCTGGTCTGGGTTCCCGCTTGTGCATCTGGTGTAGGTACTTTCGGCGTGCTGCGGGCCCGCAGGCCTTGACGGGCCACACAGCGTCCTCGATGTGTCCAGCGAATGAGGCCTGTGGTCTTCCCGAACTGCATGGCTGTTTTGTTGGATGGGAAACAACCTGGGAACTCAAAGGCACAGCAGATGCACTGGAGCAACAGCGCACCTCCGCAAAACCGCGACATTCTCTCTCACATTTAATCCGGGTCCGCCAGTCGAGGTACAGCGTCGGCCTGGCGCTCGTTGATCCGCCGCCTGCTGGTCATTGCTCAATTGCACCCTTGGCTGCTCCCAAACCCCCTTTCCGCTCGTTCCTTCCGCTTTGGGGTGTTGGCGTCCCGTCACAATTTCCTTGCAGCCAACCCAGCCAGCCCTTTGTAAATTTACTTTCTCCTTCCAGTCCTCTTACCCCGTCAACCGGCACCAAACTTTCTCCTTGCCTCCCATCGCATCGCACCCTCATCGTCGACCACGGTCCCAGATTGAGTAGGCCCTCTCCTCTCGCGTGAGAAATCCACTCGCCCGTCCCTCGACGACCCGACCGACCGTCTCAATCAAATAGATCGTGACAACATCAGCAACAACAGGTAGCTATAATAGCAGTCGCAGTCTCGGTCTCCAGCTGATCAGGAACAACCAATACACTGGGTGCAGAGGCAAACCGACAAAGCCGCAGCCGAAGGACAGTGAGCGAGTGATCATCTACCTGCTCTGCAAGTATAAAAAAGAAAGAAAGAAGAAAAGGACCATTGCCTTGCCGCATCTGGTGCCCGCGTCGTCACAAGCGAGCCCGACTGAGCGCGGTTGGTGTTGCCTGTGTTTTCGTTGTTAACTTCGCCTGATGATAGAGCTGCGTTTCTAATTGGTAAGTGGCCAATTGATGAGTTTCCCAAACCTTATTTCACTGCTCCCGAACCTGCCTGCAACAACTCGGAAGCGGGAAACGTCAGAGTGGGAGCTGGTACATAGAAGGCGGTACTGGCTGCATCCAATTTACCATCCACTCCTGCTGCCGCTGCTACGACCTGCCACCACGCTTTGATTGCTTGCCGAGCCAAACGCACAGATTCATCTACTGCGCTTTTGCAACTTGAATCACTGCAAGCTCGACTTGCCTACTTGAGAAGCTGTTGGGACGGATCGATTACCCAAGCTTTCAGTCAAACCGCAACAACGCAGCAGTGATTCGCGTTGAAAGCGACCAGACCCCAGCAGCATCACATAGCACTTCGTTAACGGACAGTGACACGGAAACTAACACCGATTGAATGCATCAGTAGAACCATCGCACGACTGACAATTTCAATTGATACCCCAACTCGCAAGGGCAACATTGATTTCCGGCTCAGCAACAACCACTAGAACCACGGGGGAACGGTAGTGAGTAAGTCGACGACGCGCCGGAGTTCGTCGCAGTAATCGTCGCGATGGGTTGTGGAATGAGCACAGAGGAGAAGGAGGGCAAGGCCAGGAATGAGGAGATTGAGAACCAGCTCAAGCGCGACAAGATGATGCAGCGGAATGAGATCAAGATGCTTCTTCTGGGTAAGTCGACAAGATGAACAATTGAATGTCTCCATCAATCGAACCAGCTGTGAGCAGGGAATTGAGAAGAAATTGACGAGATATGAGGACTTTGGATGGGGACTTTGGACTGATGAAACAATAGGTGCTGGTGAATCTGGGAAATCGACAATCCTCAAGCAAATGAAACTCATCCACGAAGGTGGCTACTCACGCGATGAGCGGGAATCGTTCAAAGAGATTATCTTTAGCAACACAGTGCAATCGATGCGCGTCATTCTTGAAGCCATGGAGTCTCTGGAATTACCGCTGGAGGATCAACGGATGGAGTACCATGTTCAGACCATCTTCATGCAACCGGCTCAGATTGAGGGAGACGTGCTACCACCGGAAGTAGGCAGTGCCATTGAGGCGCTGTGGAAGGATCGTGGTGTTCAAGAGTGTTTTAAGAGATCCCGAGAGTACCAGCTCAACGATTCTGCACGATAGTAAGTAAAGGTTTAAATTACCTTGTCATTCACATATCATTGTTATATAGCAATGTGAGCCGAACGATTGCTGACATGGGACTGCCCTCTGCCTTTCCTTCTCTTCCTCATAGCTACTTTGATAACATTGCCAGAATTGCGGCTCCCGACTACATGCCCAATGATCAGGACGTCCTGCGATCTCGTGTCAAAACAACCGGTATCACTGAGACGACTTTCATTATTGGTGACCTGACGTACAGGATGTTCGATGTCGGTGGCCAGCGATCAGAGCGA
>JAOYMO020000008.1:18850-30487 GCA_025802455.2 Iodosphaeria phyllophila | reverse complement strand
TGCGAGTGCCTTTTCCAGTCAACTTGTCTTCTTTCCAATGTCCCAGCGCGCACATCATCCTTGATAAAGGTCAACTTGCAACCGACAAGGGGCGTCGTTCTAATTCCCTAGTCCCAGATATGCACATCTCCTCCTGGCTTCTTGCACAAAGTTTGCGGGAAGTTCGGAGTAGCGAGCCAGCACAGTATCCTCTGGCTGTGCGCGGCTCTTGGGAGTACCTGTGTGTCGCATCATCCACTTATGCGAGATGATCACCCACGGCGACTCAGAACCCCTCCAGACCTCTTTCATGATGATACGAACGCCATACCCCCCAGGACTAGGACCGTGGTGGCCCGGTCCGACAGCACTGGTGCCGGTGGTTGAATCTCGCCCGGCCTATTACATACTTACGGTGCCTCCGTCTTTCCGAAAAGAGATTGACAGGCGCAGAAAGCACCTTTGATTTGGGGAAAAAAATAAAATGCGGGAATTGCTGCAGAGGCCCGGAAGCATGGCTCTCGCACATGCTTTTTCTTTTGGCGGTTTTGCTTGTAAAGGTGCTTTCCATACCCAATTGTCCACTCCTTTTCAGAAAGATGGAGATACTGTGGCTTTCGCTTCTGCTGCTCGGGACCTGGGATAGGCTGACTTCGGGTGGGAACGGTCACACTGGGAGCGATTCCACCAATGAAGACTTTGCTATCGTATTAGGCCCATGATGAATAGATTAGATGTAAACTGAAGAACTAGAATCAAGGGCTATCTGACTGTTCTAGTGGGCGACATTTATATGCAATAAATACCGCAAAATGTGGGGTTCTGGGATCCACAATACTGTACTTAAGGTAGTAGCAATTGTACCGGAGAGTACACAACAAGGCCAAAGAGGTCGCCAGGACGGTAGATTCCAGATACACATAGTAGTCTCAATTGTCAAATGTTGTCTACACAGTACTTTCCAAAGGGTCCGGAGCTGGAGGCGCCTGAACGGACGGGCTTCCAATATCCGCCAGAAAGTGGGGTTTTGAGGCATACTGTGTATCCTAGGGTCCACAGGACGGCGCGCTCCAATTTAGAGGACCAACATTGTTAAGTATCGAATATGCCCGACCCTCACGAGTAAAAGCGACCCGAGTAACTCAGCCAATGCGAGTCGAGTATACAGTAGGCCGGCGTGTTCCCTCCACCAAGGAAGGAAGGGAAAGGGGCGGAAAGGGGAGTAGTCCAGAGCTTTATCTCGCGAGTTCAGATCTCAGCCACCCGTGAGTCACGACTCTGTAACATGCCTCAGCTTACCTCAGCGAGTCGAGAACTGGCGATGGGGTGCGTTTCTGCCCGGCTGCTTAGGTAGCAAACCTGGGCGGACGCCTTGGAAAGGGTGATGGAGCCTGTCAGTAGACAAACAAATAAAATGTTTCCAGCGATCACCAGGTGGATTTCCAAGATCCAGCCCTAAAAGCTGCGGAGACATTGTATGGCCAGCATCACCAGCTCACTGGCGTACCACCACGTTGAGCACAGCCAGTATAGCTCACAACCCTCCAAACACCCATTCCAAGATCCATCGCGTAGACAACTAAAAAAACGTATATTCACGAGAAGTAAACACACTAAACAATAACTACTCGACCACAACGAAGCACAACCGAATAACCCCATCAGATCCTTTTCCAAAACACCTCCACCTCCCCCCCTTTTCCCCACGCATCTAACATCTCTCCCCGCTACCCTTCTGCTAGCAACCCATCTCAATCTACCTTACCGACTTTCTCGAAATTCCTCCACGCCTATCTTGATCCCGGCAGACTAATCTGACTCTCTTCCCCTTTAGACCATATACAACAGACCCTCCACACCTCCCCTTAGCTTACAACACCCACTCGCACCACATCAATCCGATTCCCAGAGCTCTCCTTTAATCTAGCACCCTCCCTGCTAAAGCAGAAGCACTCTTATCCTTCGTCGTCGTCTTCTTCAACGCCCTCCCCGTCTGGATCTCTCCCAAGAACCCAGCCGGCCGTCCACCGCTCGGCAGCGACGGTGCCGGGGGTCCACCGGCCGGGGGAGCGGGTGGTAGAGGCGGTGGTGGCGCCCCCATACCTGGCATAGGAGGTGGAGGCGGCGGAGGAGCCGATGGACCTGCATTCGAGCCCAGCATGGGCGGCGGAGGCGGGGGCGCTGGAGGGGCAGGGGCGCTGGGCGATGTTTCGGCTGAAAGCGAAGCAGGCGTCTCGGGCAGAGGCGGCGGGCTGAACGGCTGGGAAGCCGGAGCAGGAGACGTAGTTTCGGATTTCTGACCGGCAGCAGAGAGAGGGCGCGGCGGGCCCATGGAGCCGAAGAGCAGGGAAGCGAGCTGGGCGGCGCCTGCAGCGGGACGATCGTCGTCGGAGTCGGAGTCGGAGTCGTCGGCCTCGTTGCCGGAGCCCCACTCGTCATCGGTGTCGTCGGGGCGTTTGCGGGAGCCCGGGCCGGTCGGCTGCGCGATGATGGGGATGGCGGGTTTCTGAACCTCCTGGGTCATGCGGTGGAAGGGGTTCGTGGAGACTTCGGGCTGGGGCGGCGCGGGAGCTGGTGCGGCAGGTGCAGGAGCAGAAGGAGCTGGGGTCGAGGCTGAGGCCGAGGAATCGGACGACATCATGCGGCGGTAAGGGTTACGGCTCTCTGATTCCGAAGGGGGACTAGCCACGACAGCAGGGGCCGGGGCAGGCGGGGGAGGTGGAGTGGCCTCGCGCTGCGGTTTCTGGGGAGGCATGACTACCTGGCTGTCTCCGAGCGTTGGGGTCGAAGCCTGCGGGGTGATCTGTTCAGGTCCCTCGTCGTCAGAGGAGGAATCCTGATCCATAGCCTCAAGCTGGCGCTGAAGCTCGAGCTCGCGTTGGCGAGCAACCTCGACTTCGGCGCGCTGGGCAGCCAATTTGGCCTCTTTCTCCTTGGTCTCGGCCAGGGCGGCCTTCTTCCTCTTCTTTTCCTCTTCTTTCTTGATCTTGCCCTGTCGGACCTGCTCTTCCAGCGCCTTGAGACGAGCTGCCGCGGCATCACGCTCTTGAGCGACTTCGTCTTCTTGCTGTCTGGCGTTTTCCCTGGATATAATGATTAGCATAGCTGAAAAATGCGAATAGAAAGAATCAGTCACAACTTACTCCATCTCCTGCGTAGCCCGAACCTGTTCCTCATGCTCCTTAGCAACGCGTTCCTCCTCCGCGGCCTGGCGAACAGCCGTCTCATCGTGCTTAGCTCCTCGACTCTTTGGTGGCGGGGGCGGCTTCTTGGCATCTTTAGGCGCTGGTGCCGCGGGTGCCGGGACGCCTTGCTCCACCGCAATACGGTTTTGCCTCTCAGCCTCCCTACGTGCATCCTCCTCCTCCGCCTGGCGGAGCTTGGCAGCGCGCTCAGACCTTTCGCGCTCCATACGCTGGGCAGGCGTCTCTCCCGCCTTGGATGGGGCCTTAATCCCCAGAGCGGCGAGACGCTCCGCCATGCGTTGCTCAGCCTGCTGTTTGATGAATGCGGCTCGCTCCTCGGGCGTCTTGTACGAAGAGTAGGATCCACCGGCCTGAGGCGTACCGCTACGTGACGTTACAACAGCGGGACTGGCAGTCCGCGAAGGCACTTCGGC
Source organism: Iodosphaeria phyllophila (assembly GCA_025802455.2). Lineage (NCBI taxonomy): Eukaryota > Fungi > Ascomycota > Sordariomycetes > Amphisphaeriales > Iodosphaeriaceae > Iodosphaeria > Iodosphaeria phyllophila. Next base: position 26,889 of record JAOYMO020000008.1, on the reverse strand, counting down.
CTTGACAGGTTCCGCCGTAGCGGGGCGGCTGCTGCTGCTGGAATCCTGAGCCCTAACGCGGGCAGAGCGGCTCGATCGCTGTAAATCGAAAATGAAGTCGCGGATCTCATCCTCGACACCCAAAGCGTCCTCCCAGCGTCGTTTCTCGTGTTCATTAGCGGATGATTGGGCCCCCTCCTTCAAATTGTCCTCGATACCCCGAGCAAACTCGTTAACGCTATCTTCCACGTCCCGAACCATGCGCTCATTATTTTCCTTCTCAGTCCGAATCTTCAAATTCTCTTCTTCGAGACGCTTGGGAGCATCCATGTCATCGCCGCCAGTATCCACCTTCTTGCCAGTAAGCGCCGCCGTCCTCTGTTGCATCATGGCTTTTGCCCTGGCTTTCAGTCGATCTGATTCCGTGATAGTGCCACCCGGACCGGTACCAATAATATTCGCCGCACTCCCAGGGTGGGCCTTGGCATCCTTGAAGCGGAACAGCTCGAGTCTCGCATCAGCAATAGCCTTCTCCGTCCTTCGCACCTGAGAAGCCAACTCCGGGATCTTATCCGTCAGGTTTTGTAGCTGACGTTTCAGAGCGCGTCGTTCGGCCTCCGAATCACCACTCATCGCAGCCGCATCCGGATGGGTGTCAATGTCTTCCTGAACACGGCGGATCCTCCGATAGAGCTCATCGGACTCACGACGGTCTCTCCTGTCCAGTATATCGTCCTCTTCCCCTGCGGCTTCGTCTTTGAAATCCATAGCCTCGAGAAGGACCTGCTTCTCCTTGATCTTCTTACGGAGTTGATCGATGTTTAGATCGTCGCTCGATTGGACCGATGAAGCCGGAGAATCCGGACGAGGCGATGACGCGCCGCCCATCCGACGCCGGGCGCTGGATTTGTAGCCAACCTGATCGTCGTTGTTCTTGAAAACCGTTCCATCCTTACGGCCGCCGACGGGCGTGCTCCGCAAAGAATGGGTTTTCAAATAACTAACGCCCGTCTTTTGTGGGAGGAGAGACGCTCCGGAGCTTTTGCGATACTCTGACTCATCATTCAGCATGTTTTTGATGGTGCCCAGAGCGCCATTGATATGACGAGTCGAGGGCGGCACAAGTTCAGGCGGTAACTGATTTGGCAAGGGGTAACCATTCAGCTTCCGGTAGATAAGATGCATAGCAACAGCAAACTCGTCCAAGTCAAGCCGACCCTTATTCCCATGATCCGCCAAAGTCCAGACCCGTTCCAGCTCGGGCTTTTCGAGACCACTCTGTCCAAAAATCTCAATAGCTTGATCGCCGGTGACAAAGCCCTTGTGAAGGCCATCCCAGGCTTTGAACAGATCATCGTACCGCTTCTTTTCATCTTTCGTGATGGCCCAGGGGATCACTGCATTACCAGTCAGACCAGCGGTAGTGTAGTTCTGCTGCTCGCGGCCTTGGTGCGGCATCATTCGGGAGTGCAGTGCGTCAATGTTAGGGAGGCCAGTTGCAGGAGCGTTAACCAGGCCCCATTGTCCAGGCATACCGGTAGGTTGGGCATTCAGAGGGGCGGCACTCGGAGCAGATAAGCCACCAGTAAACCCAGTGGGCATAGGCGGCATAGGTGGGAGCGGTCCATTGTATCCGGTAGGCTGCGGATTGCTCATATTCGCCGAAGCAGGGAAGCCTGTCATCTGGGGTTGCATATTCGGGGCCTGGTTGGGGAAACCAGTCGCCTGAGGCATCATCTGCTGCTGGGCAGGGTAGCCCGTCATCTGGCTCTGAAGCAGCGCGGAATTTGAAGGCTGGGGCTTCGGTTGTACGATGGTGGGCATGACGGGCGTGCTGATATTTGCAGACGAGTCTTCGGTCAAGTTGAAGTTGATAATATCTACCATGCTCGAGACCTCATTCTTGATAGTTTCGGGGAGTGCTGAAGGTAATATTTTTCCAACCAATTTCAAATTACACAAATACATAGCCAAGGCAAACTCGGGGAAGTGCAATTCCCCCGATCTAGTTGTGTCCGCCAAGGTCCTAGGAAGAGAATTAGTCATAGAGAACACGTTCAGGACCAACGGGGAAAATAGCAAGGGCAAGCCTACCAAACATGAGACAGTGAGTCGCCGTCCAGCCGCGATCTCAAAAGCAAGTCCCTCGCAGCCTCTCCCGACATGGTATTCCCCTCGCCCACGGCCGACTTGAACAGAGTCTCGAATTTGGCCTGATCTGAAGCTGTGATAAAGGACAAGCGGATATTTGGGATTTTGTTCGATTTCTTGGCCGCCCCAGTCGTAGCATTGCTCTGCGCGCTGCCCGTCTTAAACGAGGCAGCCATAGCACTGAAGCCAGTAGGCTGGGATTTGACAGGCTTCGCGGGCGGAGGAGGCGGGGTTGGATTCGCTTGCTGGATAGAGGAGAGGGAGGAGAACGAGTTTTGCGGCTGGAATTGCGGCTGTTTCTGCTGCTGTTGCTGCTGCTGCTGCTGCTGATGTTGTTGCTGTTGGTTGAACTGCTGCTGATACTGCTGCGGTATTTGAGGCATAGGGGGAGCAGCCGACTGCTGAAAGCTCTGCTGCTGTTGAGGTTGCTGGCCGGGGAAACCGGTATATTGGGGCTGGAGACCTTGCTGTTGCATGGGCATACCCGTGGGTTGAGGCTGCATTTGCATCGGTTGAAATCCCGTCGGTTGAGGTTGCTGCATGGGCATCCCCGTGGCTTGTGGTTGTAGGTGATGTTGTTGCTGCTGCTGCATGCCTCCCGGGAATCCCGTATACTGCTGGCTCAAAGGGGGGGCAGCTTGACCTCCACCGAAGCCTGGCGGCTGGGTAGCAAAGTGGCTCGGCTGCTGGCCCATTTGCTGTCCCATCGGTTGTCCAGGCATTTGTTGCGGCTGGCTGCCGGGGCGCATGCTGCTGCCGCCGCCCAGATAGATGTTCGAATTGGAATACATGATGATTGAGTCTCAGGGGGCAATGAATCGTGTTCAGTGTCGAGCGTAGTGTTACGCTGGGTTTCGCGAGCTGTTTGGTCTCGGATCTTGGTTCTGATGATAGCACGTCAATGCCAGTCAGCTGACCCAGTTTATCAGTGGAAATTTCTTTACGCGGCAACTCAACATCCGTAATCAAATTACGCCAAATAGCAGTGATTGTTTGGCGATAAGGAGCTGATGGAAAGCTTCATGTAGTATCGCCGTTGGGTGGTGGCAAGTTCGGAATCGGTAAGTCCAGCAAGTAGATCGCAGTACTTACAATAAACCCAGTTACGAAGCGAGGTCTCACCCTCTCAACCTCCTTAGAGCATACGGCCCGCAATAACCTCAGAACTCGACGAGCAGGAAGGCGGAGTAGGGTGAAAGATGGATACTCCCTTTCGAATCTTGACCTGACCGTCGCTTATGAGACGGTGGGCGGAGCAGCAGCAGCAGAAGGAAACACCTCGAAGCACGGCGCGCGCCAGCACGGTACGGCACCGGGACGAAACCCCTGTAAATTACCCTTACCTCTCGGTCCACTAACCGGTCACGGCAATAAAGTGAACTTACAGCTGCAACTTTTGGCGTTTCCAATTTCGAGCTCCCGGTTCCCAAGGGCATCACCCAGACAGGTAAAGACAGCAATAACCAACCCAGACTCCAGGTTTGGCTTTTCAGATCTTTGCTACGGCCTCCAAGGTCAAATGTTTGATGTCGGTTGCCGCCCAGAGCTTTGGGTGGCTGCCGAGTCTCGGCACTTTCTGTCCCGCTCCTATCCCTGTCAAGCACGTTCCTCATGAGAGTCAACAACCTCCAGACTGCCAGATATTCCTTTGGCAACGGCATAACATCAGATCCTCAAGAGACGAGTCACAGTATCGTTATATCGTGGCCAATGGGATGGGCATCTTGTTCTGAAATTTCACCGTTCTGTCCTGAAGTACCGAAATATCTAATTGCGAAGTACTTCGTAAGAAGCGAATTGCGACCCAACCCTGATGTCCGTTACACTCAAACTGACCAACCAGAAGACGGAGAGGCAACTGTTCATCAGCCATGGATTCTAACCTTGGTCAAGCCAAGTCTGCCATCGAATTCACCCGGAAAATCACCAAGAGTGAAATGATCACATGCGATTTTTTATAAAATTTCGTCAAAATGAAAAAGGGCGCTAATTTCTCCAAAGATCATCCTCGTCAATCATCATTCGGCGGAATTCTATCAAGTCTCCCAAAATCCTGGTGAGTTTCGTACGCTTCGTCAAAGCAATTATCCGCTTGATGGTGTGATCCCCGACTAGTAAGCCGCTAGTCATCATCTTCCCTTCACTATCTTTTCCCCAGAGAAGAACTCTGTGTTTTGCTCATAACCGCCAGTCTTACTGCCCCATCCCAAAGCAGCGCGTTTTAAGACAAGAGCTCGGTAAGATAGAAAAGCTCGTCTTTTTCCTCCTTCAGCTCATGCTCATACTTATACCATCACGCAATCCTAAGCAGAGGCACTGGTAGGGAACTGGTCCGCATTCTTCTTGGCCCAACCCACATAATCGATCTTCTCCCTCGCAGCCTCCAGCGCGCCATGGAGGCCGTGCTGGTTAGGGATACCCTCAACACGGTGGGTGGAGTTGATATTCTTGACGAGGACGATCTGGTAGCATGTAGCGCTGCCTTGCCGAGAGATGATGGTGGAGTAAGCTAGGAAGTATTCCCAGATCTATATGATGGGTGTGGATTAATATCAGTCAGTCCTCCGTGGGATGTTTGTCAAGTGGAAAGGAGGAGGAGGAGGAGGAGGAGGAGGAGGAGGAGGGAGGGAAGACTGAAACTTACGCGGAACCAGCGATTGCCGTACTTGGCCTCCACGTTCTGCCGGTTGGCCAGCCAGTTCCTATACCACCGCCACAGAGTAGCAGAATAATGGACTCCGATGGTATCTATAGATTTTATCTCCCAGCCAACAGACTCAAGCGAATCGACGAACCATCCCAGAGGCGTCGAGGCATCGGCACCCGGGAACACGTATTTGTTCATAAACAGGCCCCAGGTAAAATCCTCGTACTGCCAAGGCTTGCGTAGACCAGCGATCTGCAGGAAGAAGGTACCGTCGTCGTCCATCATATCGGAGACCTGCTTCAGGAAGCTCTTGAATTTGCGTACACCCACGTGCTCGGCCATCTCCAGACACGTGATCTTGTTATAGCCACCTTCTACAGCGGGAATGTCGCGATAGTCCATACACAGAATCTTGCTCTGCTCCTCAGGAATGCCGGCATTGCGCAAGGCCTTGTTGCCCCAGGCGGTCTGATTGCGGCCCAACGTAATACCAGTTGCGTGGGCACCATAGTTGATACTGGCAAAACGAGCAAGAGTGCCCCAGCCGCAGCCGATATCCAGAAGACTCTCGCCCTCCTTGAGATCAATCTTGTTGCACACAATACCCAGCTTGTTGTCTTGAAGTTGCTCTAAATTCTCCTCTTGGTTGATGTCACTGATGACACCCGAAGTATAGATCATGCGGGGACCAAGGAACCAGCCGTAGAAATCATCACCGCGGTCATAGTGGTCACGGACCTGCTCCTCGTCTGACCAGGACATCACAGTGTCAGTGTATTCTACTAGTTTTGATCTCGTGGATGAGAGGCAGCAAGACATAACTTACCTTGGGATCGACTGTGCATGATAACCTCTGGAATCATGCCGAACAGAAAAAATCTAGCTAAGGCAATGGTGAAACGGAAGCTGGCCCAGTCATGGCGATACTCGAGCATCTCCAGACAATCACCATTGAAATCGACATCTCCGTCAAAGTACATCTCAAAGAAGGTCCACATGGGAATCTTGTTTCGGCCATGATACTTGGCACGATCCGACTCTTTCTTGAACGTGAGGTAGTGTTCGACCGGACGGCCAGGATAACGGGCTTTCTCGTTAATGCGCGGCCCTAGAGATGACATGGCCAGCCAATAGGAGTAGAGGAGGGGGATGGTCGTGAACAGGCCGAAAAAAATGGCTGTCTTTGTGCCCCCTCCGATCTTCCATGAGACCCATAGGGGAACACCCCCAAGAATGCACCCCAGGATGATGTTGGAGAAACTCTCATATCCGGAGGCGTCTGCGGGCAACGGTGCATTGGCGATGCTTGGGTACTACGAGAACCCATCTTATCAGCCATTGAGCTATCGTAAAGTATTATATTCCCCTCAACGCCCCTGTGTATCCAGGGATCGCTGAGGGGGGGGTGGCAGGAGACGAGAGCTACCAGTAGCTTCTATCCAAGGGAAGAAGGTGGTAACTTACCGCCGTGGTGCGCACACCGCAATCACCATGCTTCTCTGGTGTCTTCGCCCGAGGCGTGGGAACAAATTCGAAATCCGACATGTCGCTCCCGTTCGAGCTCGCCGGATTGGACATGATGGCGGGTGGGGAGCGAGAGGGAAGAATAGGATGGAGCTCTATTTCTCCAGGGTCTCGCGGACCAATATGTGTTATGAGCTCGTTCACCTCTTGCAGGTTAGGGAAGAGGCCAGATCCGCAGGCTTAGGTAACAGAGCTTAGTGACAGTCACGCGGACTGTGGTTTTTCAATCAACTTAAGGGGCTTTTGAGTCCAGCCCGAAACGGGAAAAGAAGTGATTGCTTATCGTTGACCGCTTGCCACTTTTTATGCTCTTTCACCCCACCTCCGTCATCGTGAGTGGCTGGTGGACTGCAGCTACCTTGAGATACCTCGATGCTCATGCGGGAGGAGAGCTCTCTGTGGAAGGGGCGAGCCAATTGGGTTCTTTCCTTTTGGAAACAGTGTCCTAATCTACGAGTGTCGTGCCTTTCTGCAGAACCAACCGATCAAACATAAGCACGTCCTTCACCCAGTCATCGACACGAAATCGTGACTTGCGATGATCTCGTCCAGAGCCCGACAAGGAAGCACGATGTTGGGTGGGCTTCGCTATCTTAGCGCTCCAGATCCCAGCACAGCCTCATCATCAAACCCTTCGGGTTGTGGACATCCGTGGTGCAACACCAAGCCTCACGAATCATGAATCTCACTGGCTGACCAACCAACCATCCATACTCCTCAGGTCTACTGTAACTCGTGATGATGTCTCTACGAACATGTTCACCAGAGCCCCAGGTGTGGAAATCAGACGTTACGTATTTCTAGTAGTGAAAACATTCCTCCTTCAATGTAATACGTCAACGTGAATCCGGTATATCGTATGTCCTTGGCCCCATCCTGCGGCTCCTTGATCTTCTATCCAAGGTCTCTTAACAAAACCACAGGGTTTGGGGAGAGAGATATCCAGAATTTGCGAGTACGGGAGTGAGAAAGGCTGAGTAAGATGTCAGGGAATCCAGATGGAGCGAGAAGTTGGAGTGTCAACCGCCCAGTACGTCTCAGTCCTAGTTGCATAAGCTACCAGCAGCGCCATCTTAGACGTATAGTAGAACCGCCATGGCTTCCCCTTTGCATGATAGAAAATAGATCCTGGGAACTAGAATCTAGGAACTGAAGCCGGACCGCCCTGTGACCTAACTTCTCACTTGACTGTAAAGATGGCCACGCTATTCAAAAAGTCCGACTCGAAACTAATCAGTTTCGCAAGGCATTAGGCTGACAGTCTGGTTATATAACTTCGCCTTTTTAAAACACAGTGGTGGTCAGAAGAGCTTTGTTCAGACAGACAGTCGGAGAGACGGCGTTACTGAATCTCAGATTTCAGCGTGTTGTAACGAAGAATTAAACTGGGTTGCCGGTACAACGGCGACTAGGTTGGCGACTATATTCTCAGTCACGAAGAAACGCAGCGACGTCTTAAGAGCGCAATGCTCCTACACGGCGAGCAGTTTCAGAGGGAGTTGAGGTCTTGTTATAGTTTCCGCCTTCTAGGTGATACAACAAACACGCAAATGTTGTTGCAGGATACTCCCAAGTCCCAGCTTTTACTATATACCCAGTCCAGTAGGAAGAAACTTGCTCACACCTGTACCGATTGAGAATGGAAGAATTTCTTGACAAACAATAGTCAAATTGCAGGAGGCTCAAAAACGCTACATAACTCGTCCAGACAACTCTCTACCTGCAAAGAAATATCCCC
>JAOYMO020000008.1:1292-14144 GCA_025802455.2 Iodosphaeria phyllophila | reverse complement strand
GGGTTTCGTTTTCCGTTACCGACATTCTCAGATCCTCGAATTCTTGCGGTTGAGGGCGGCCACATCCAGCTTGGCGGGCTGCTGCGCCTCATGGGGATGCTCCGGGCCTTTATAGACCCGCAGGTTGGACATCTGCTGACGGCCCAGCGGGCCGCGCGGCATCATGCGCTCCACGGCCTTCTCGATCACGCGCTCGGGATGCTTGCCGGCCAGGATAGCGCCCTGGGACAGGGTACGTGCCCTCTCCGCCCCCATCCACAGGCTTCAGCCCATTCTCCTCGATCCTCCGAAACCAGTTGACCGGATTCCACGAGCTAAACGGGAAACACTTGGCCACGACCCTGCCCCTAACCAGCGCAAACGGCACCGGCCCATACTCGCGACTATCCCTCGACCAGGGCAGATTGTCCCCGACCAGATAGCAGTGTCCCCCGGGCACCTGGATCATATGGTCACTGCCGGGTCCCATCGCCGCGATCCCGCCGCCGCCGCCGCCGCCGCCTTCGCCTGCCGCAACGACGACGCCCCCCGGACTGTTCAAAAGCACGTAATCGCCGCCCATCCCGACGACCCTCTTGACGGCGTCTTCGCCGGGGCGCGCCGGGATCTCGTAGACGACGACGTCGCCGACGCGGACGCCGCGGCCGCGCCGCGCCGACTTCGAGATGATGAACCATTGGCCCGAGACGGGGAACAGCGGGATCATGGAGGGGCCCTGGCCGAGCCCGGGGGCGTAGGCGTAGGTGAGCAGGATGTGTGCCAGGGCGCTGGTTTTCACGGCTGTAGTGAGGAGGAGGAGGGGGGAGGAGGCGTTGCGCATTTTCTTTTTGGTGGGGGTTGGGGACGGGGGAGGGGAGGGAAGGTGGTGGTGGTGGAGGTGTGGGATGAGGGATTCTGTCACATAGGGTAGATGGGGGGTATTTTTGGCTTTGTTTCTCTGGTGTCCGATAAAGATCTTGATGAGCGGTGCGTAATTCGAATTAAATACTTGAATCCTATCGTTGCAAAATTTCGCCTTCGTTTCCCACATGAAATCCTGCGAATAGCCTCCGTGTATGGACGTGATGTAACTTGTTCCGCCGCGCAAGAATTAGGCTAAGCGGAAGTCTCCGTGCAGACCCCTGGATCCTGATCCTGGTCAACCGTGTCCGCCGCTCGCTCCGATTGGCTGCGTGCCACAGAGCTCCATCCCGGTACGGAATTCCTGTCATGTGGATCTGCAAAATTCCAGAAACCGCACTTGAGAAGCCCTTCCAAAGCCAAGTCGCGACATACGGGAACGGACGGTGTGTGTAGGAGAGAGAGAAAGAAAGAAAGAGAGAGAGAGAGAGAGAGAGAGAGAGAGAGAGAGAGAGAGGGACAGAAAGACAACATGCCACCGCAACGCTGCCGCTCCGTTTTGTCGCCAGCACCCGCATTCCACCTTCTCGTGTCCTCCTCCTCCCTATCCAAACCAGCGGGCAGCACGGCCACTGCCGCTCTAGCGCGCACCAATACCACGCCCATATCAACAGCACCGCATCCCACCCCACCAACACCACGATCCAAAGCGATCCTCCACCGCCCCCCACCATCATGGCGTACGCACCCCAACCCCAACCCCACCGCACGCAACCCAACCCGTCCCTTCACCACCACCTCCGCGCGCGCCCGCATAGCGCGCCCACGCCCGCGCAACGAACAGACCGACAGCAACGGCAACAACCCGATGAAAGCGCCCCCGATCGACAACGCGATCCCGTACCCGTGGATCCGGATCCAGCGGGCGGGGCCGGCCGGGTCGCTGGGCGCGGCGGTCCGGCTGCGCGACGCCCTGCGCGAGCTGGACCGCGACAAGTGGACGCTGCGCATGGTGGCGCCGCCCGAGTGGAAGCAGCGGCAGAACCGGCTGGCGCGGGGGGAGCAGACGGAGGAGGACCTGCAGCGGGAGGAGGAGGAGGCCGAGAAGGCCGAGGAGGAAGGGCTGGAGCCGCAGCAGCAGCAGCAGCAGCAGCAGCAGCAGCAGCAGGGAGGCGGGGAGGCGGGGAGGCAGCGGAAAGTCGCGCTGGGCAGCCCGGAGTACCAGGCGGCGATCGTGCGCATGGTGGACAAGCAGGTGGCGCGGCAGGAGGAGAAGGCGTTCAAGGAGGCGGCCAAGGAGGCCAAGGCTGTGGCGAGGAGTCGCCAGATCAAGGAGCTGGAGATTAACTGGGCGATCTCCAAGCACGACTTGGGACACAAGATGAAGCAGATGGCCGGGTTTCTGTGGAAAGGGTGGCGCGTGGAGGTGGTGTTGGCCAAGAAACGCGGCGGGAAGGAGGCGAAGAAGGAGGAGGCTAACGTGGTGCTGGACAAGATTGAGGAGGAGGCCAAGGAATGGGGGGGCAAGGTGACGAGGAAGCAGGGGGAGTTTCCGGCGCTGGCCAAGGTGTTTATAGAGGGGGCTACGGAGGAGAGGAAGAAGCAGGTAGAGTTGGAGAGGGAGAGGAGGAAAGAAGAGGAGAGGGAGAGAGAGAGGCAGGAGAAGGAGAGGGTGGAAAGGGAGAAGGCGGCGGAACGGGAGGGGTAATGGTCGACAGAGAGTGTTGTATTTCTAAACCACATCCGCCTACCCGACTGTAGGACTCATGTCACCACTGCTTTGACTCGCCCGCAATGTGTAGTCATTCTCTCATAAACGAGCCAAGTATGCGAGGGGTCAAAAACACTTTTGTTCATTTATGCCATCTCCATTCTTGGTACAGGGTTTCCGGCACAACAAAAACGCCTTCATGAACAAACAACGCCCGACCCCCTTTCCTGCCTTTCTGTCTCTCTCTTGTCACCCATCCATCCTTCCATCCACCCACCCACCCAGACGATCCATCCGGGCTGCTGGACACACCGAATAAAGCGCCAATAAATTAGATGTTGTATGTTCACCTTTTTCGTGGAACTATATTCGTTATCGTGCTGTCTGGTTTTATCCCATAATCATGCCTTTCATGCCAGCCATGTCACCCTCCTTGGCGGCGATTTCAAAGTAGCCGTAGATGATTCTGCCCGTTATGTTAGCTCGACGTTGATCTGACAGGTGGAAAAAAGAGGGAAAAAGAACTCACGTGACAGCCAACAAAGTACCCGTACCCGAGCCGAGCGCACCCATTAGATCGCTCGCCACAGACAGCGCCCCGATGCAAGCGCCTCCAAAAGCCGCCGCAGTGGGGATGATGCGTTTGAGCTCCTTGTACATGCTCTGATCGCGGTGGCCAGCCATGACGAGCCCTTGGTCCTTGAGCTGCTTGGCGACGTCGCGCGGGCTGGACCCGGACACCTCGATCCAGGTCTTGGAGAAGATGGCGCAGGCTATCAACATGTAGGCGATGTAGATGGCCGTGTGGATGGGATCCAGTAGCGCGTCCTTGAAGTTGAGAGGAGGAGACATATAGTAGACGAGACCCGAGACGGCGGAAAGCTGGGCGGATCCTTCGCGGGCTTCCCACACACCGAAGAGGCGGACGAGCAGGTTCTCGGAGAAGCGCGAGTACAGCATCTGGCTGATCAGGAAGATATTGGAGGACAAAGCCGATTGCAGCATGATGGGCATGTTGGACGTGTAGAACAGACGGACGGGGTAGGAGCCGCGGGCGCCACGTTGGCGGGAGGACTTGACGGGGATTTCTACGCGGAAGCCTTGCAAATAGATGACGGCGGCAAAGACGAGCACGGTGGCCAGGAGGTTCATGATGTTGGGGAGGTTCTGGCGGTAGAAAGCTTCCTGGAGAGCGCGCTGCTTGTTGTCCCAGGTCATCAGTAGATGGAACAGGGCAATGACGGCGCCCTCGAACTCGGGGCCACGACCGGTATTGATAGACGTGGGAGAGAAGGCCTTCCACATGATGGACTCGCAGATGTTTGTGGCGATAAACAGTGAGATACCGCTGCCCAGACCATAGCCTTTTTGTAGTAGCTCATCGAGCAAGATGACGATCAAGCCGGCCACCACGAGTTGGAGAATTAGCAGGAAAACGATGCCGGCACCCAAATCGGCAGGAGGGCCGTAGAGGCCAGTGAAGACGTAGACGGTAGCCTGACCGACGGACAGGATAATAGCGAAGAGTTTCTGGCAGGTTTGGTAGAGCTCGCGGTCCGACTTGAGGTCGAGATTGACGTCGATCATGTGGGTGCCGGCCAGGAGCTGGAACACCATGCCTGACGAGATAATGGGCGCGATACCCAGTTCCATCAGCGTACCGCGGTTGCTGGCCATCATCATGCGCAGCCAGTATAGCGGGTCCGACGTGTCTGAAGATACAATTCCGTATAGCGGCATCTGGCTCATCACCAAGAACACCAGCAATGTCAGGCCTGTCCACATCAACTTTTGGTTGAAGGGCACCTTGTTCTCGGGCTGCTGCACCTCGGGCAGGAATGCCACAAAGGGCTTGACCAGGTCAAGAAACCGGACTACAAACCATTACATGTTAGCATTGCGCTTCGTTTGCTGCTTTCTCTCTCTGTCTCTCTCTCCACCTTCATTCGAATAGCATTCAAGGGTGATACTCACGACTACTCATGATGGACACAATTGGCTGACATAGATCTCAGCGCAAGGAAGAGAAAAGGGAGGAGAGACGAAAGGAGAAAAGGAGAAGAACGCGACAAAGTTTGCCCGTCTGCAAGGAGCGGCGTCGCGTGTGAATTCAAAGGAGAGAATCAGTCGTGTGGATTGGGGGGCGGACGAAGGGGAAAAGAAGCTGGAGTTGAAGACCAGATCTCCTGTTCTTCGTCGCTCTCTTCAATGATCTGGCTTCTACCAAACGGGGAAAAAAATCGGGACCTTGCCTGCCAGCTTTTGAAGGTACGGTACGGCAAGACACTCCCTTCTGGACGATGTGGCCCTTTCGATTCTGGAAGCGCAATTTTGTGGGACGCACACGTGACTGCAGAGCGGCTTTCAGGGGCAAGCGGCTACGGTAAATCGCAGAAATAGTAGCTTGCCGGAGGTGACTCAATGGGGCAGGTGCCGCACGGGTACCGACGCAGGCGGCGCCGTGGTGCGAGAAGTTTCTCGTGCTTGACCCCACATGTCGAATTTTGGGAATGACTTCAACGAAAAGCGTCAATACCTATTAACGGTAGTCATCACATCATGGATGCTCTTATCAGAATTCTTCAACCCGCTCACCCGAATTTACCTCCATGATCGCGCGTGGGCTGCGATCATTCCGGCGCAGCCTCCATATCCACACCAAAATGTCGGCTTCACTGCCGAGAGAGCCTCTGCTCGCGATCATGGGCACGACAGGCACCGGAAAATCAGATGTGCGCCTTGCCGGCCCATGTGCCCTCACAACACCGCTGCTGACTTGAAACTGTCGAAACCTAGCTCGCTATAGAACTGGCGCTCCGATTCAACGGCGAGATCATCAACGCAGATGCAATGCAGATGTACAAGGGCCTCCCCGTCATCACGAACCAGGCCACGCCCGAGGAGCAGCGCGGAGTGTCGCACCACATGCTCGCCGTCATTGACGTGAAGGATCCGACATGGCATGTTTCGTTCTTCTTCAAGGAGGCGACAAAATTGATCCGCGAGATTCGAGGGAGAGGGAAATTGCCGATTGTGGTGGGCGGCACGCACTACTATATCCATTCGCTGCTCTTCGATAACCGCCTCGTTCAACTATCTGAGGGTCTCCCGGATGACGAGCCCACTTATGAAGATAATGTGAGAACGTTGGACTCGAATAGTATTCTCGATGGACCGACAGATTTGATACTGCGAAGGCTCTACGAAATAGACCCCGTCATGGCGGCCCGGTGGCATCCAGATGACAGACGGAAGATCCGGCGATCGTTAGAGATTTTTCTCACGACGGGTAGGAAAGCGTCCGACATCTACGAAGAGCAGCGGCGGGCACAAGACCACTCCTCCATCCCCAGCCAGCCCTGGGAAGCCCTGATGTTTTGGGTCTATACCAAGCCCGACGCGCTCCGTCCGCGTCTCGACAAACGAGTCGACAAGATGGAATCTCGTGGCCTTGAAGCTGAAGTCCGCGATTTGCATTCCTATCTACGAGACAAGACAGAAAGCGGAGAGCAAGTCGATCTGACGCGCGGTATATGGCAATCCATTGGATTCAAGCAACTCGAGCCCTACCTGAATGCTGAACGAGAAAGTGACTCTTCCGTCGAGGACTTGCAAAAACTCCGCAACCAGGCTCTCGAAGACGTCAAAACAGCAACCCGCCAGTACGCCCGGTCACAGCTAAAATGGCTACGCAATAAGACCCTCCCCGCGCTTCGCGAGAACAACGCGCTAGATCATCTTTACCTTCTCGACAGCTCGGAATCTACGCATTTCCCTGCTCACGTGCTCGAACCAGCGTTCCAAGTTACCGAAAACTTCTTGGCGGGGATACATCGCCCAACGCCATCGAGTCTTTCTGAAACGGCGGACGAGGTGCTCAGACCCTTGTACCAGGCCGTTGCAGAGCCGAAGCCGCAGTTCCAAACGTTCTATTGCGAGGTTTGCGATGCGACGCTGGTGAATGAGGTCGTTTGGGAGGGCCATTTGAAGGGGAGGAGACACAAAAGGTTTTTGAGACATAAGAGGAGAACGAGTTTGGTGGTTGTGGAAGAGGAGGAGGATAAGGCTAGGAGATCGACAGCGTTGGTCAAGTTTGATGGGGACGATGACGGTGGTGGGGACGTAGGGGGATAGAGGAAGGAAAAATAAAATAAACATAAAAATGATCTAATTACTGGACTTTCCTTGAGTCTTGTGTTATTGTTGTGGCGTGAGGCGTTACCGTGAATCTGCGGATTTTCCTGTTTCATCCAGAGCTCACAAGCAATAGTCACGATTTTGAACTAACGAAACCAACGAATTACCACCATTCACAGGGACTCAAAGTAGTATCGAGCAACATTGTGGAACACGACCACACTGCCTCACGCCGTACCAACCCGTAAAAGAACCGCTTCTGAAAGCTCGTAGCTCCCAGAGGCGATAACTCAAACACTCACAGGCGCAACGGTCCCCATTCATGGCGGCCATCCCACCAACAGCATCCACCCACCTCAGCACCCCATCCCGTCTCCCTGATCTCTCCCCCTCTCCTCCTCCTCCTCCTCCTCCTCCTCCTCGCCCTCCTCTCCCGGCAACTGAACATCCTTCATGAACGCGCGCAGCGCCACACACGCGGCATCATACCCTCGCAGCGCAAGATTGAAGTCATGGTTCGAGATGGAATCCGGCACGTCCTGCAGCTCCTGCAAACACCACAGCAGCTCCGGGTTCTCGGCCACCTCCTCGCGGCACCAGGTGCGCAGGTAGCCCAGCGCGGGGATGCCCAGCACCACGAGCTGGAAGATGCGCAGCGCGGCCATGCCGTCGGTGAAGACGCGCCCGGCTTCGCGGAGCTTGATGCGCGTTTGTTTGACTTCCTGGTGGTTCGGCTTGCTTAGCAGTCTGTTGAGTCGTTCCGGATCGAGCTGGTTCGGGCGTTTGGAAAATAAAAAATAAAAATAAAAAAAAAGGAAAAAAAAGGAAAAACAGGAAAGAAAAGAAAAGTAAAGAGAGACGTTATTTCGCATATACTTACCAGACAAAGACCCGCCTCATCCACCCTCACCTCCCGGATTTTCTTCACATCCGCATTCCCTGCCGTGCCCCCGCTCTCTACCACCAGCCGCAGCATCTCCCGTTGCAGCCCCTTGCACGTCTTCCAGATCGACTGCAGGATGTCGTGGGAAATCACCACCAGCTTCGACGCTTCCCCGGCTAGTATCATGCCTTGGGCTGTGGCGTGCATCAGGCACACGAAGGGCAGGTCGGTGTCGCAGTCGCGGAGCTCGCACACGGCTTGCTCGAGCGTTGCGGTTGGGGGGCGGATGATGGTGGTGGTGCTGGTTGTAGTGGGCAGCGGAAGGTCGTATTTAGCGAGGAGGATCAGTTCCGCTAGTTGGTGGACTGGGGGGTTGGGTTAGTTCTGGTGATTCTGGAGTGCTAAGGCTGTGTTTATGGGCGGATGGGAAAGAAATGGTTTAAGGATTTCCCCATGTACTCACGCAGCAGCTCTTTCCCTTTCACGATCGCGCGGTGGTAGCCCATCAATTTCTCCAGGTCCAAAGCTCCGTCGTTCTTCTCTCTTGTCTCTTCTTCCTGGCCTTCCTGTTCTTCGGGGTTTCCTGTCTCTTCGTCATGGGTTTCCCCTAGATCTGCTCCAGATGCTTCGCCTTGGACTTCCTCTTCTTCTGCCAGACCGCTCGCCTCTCCTTCATCGTCATCAAACACATTCGCCTCCGACTCGGCAGCGGGAACCGATACGTGCGTCTCAGATGAAGCTGTAAGAACCGGGTTCGGGAGAGGCTTGTTCCTGCTGTAGTCGCTGGCGACGCGCCGCTGATTTGTTGGCATGGCAGCGGCCTTGGCCTTCTTGAGAACGCTGGTAAATCGCTTCAACATCTACCGCGTTCCAGGATTTGCCGCTAAGGAAATTCGAAATAAATGTAATTTATTGCGGTTGTATCGCGCTTGCTTTAGATGTGCTGTGGGATATCAGAAGCATCGGTAGCCCGAGATCGAAGGATGCTGTCAATAGTAATAGATTCTGCAAATCGGGGTGGGAATTTCAGTATAGTAAGTGGATGGTGAGTACTCCACTCTACATCTAGAACTTGCAGACGCGGAACTACAATGTCGCTGGTAATGCTGTGGATTCTACTGTTCCTTACAGCCTGAAATCGTGCGTATCTTTGGTGGTTACCTGGCTTGTCCAAAGACACTGTGCACCAAAGAAACGACGGTTCAGCCTACACGACGTCGTGATCTGACTATCTGCCTTAGCGAGCTTAGAAAAAAACACTGATCCACTCCATCCATGTCTACTGAGCGACGGCCATATATGTCGTTTAGCTATGGTTTTACCGCATCTTGGACAAACTTGTAACATGTGGGTTATCGGTATTGTTCCTATCTACACAACCCCAGTAGGTCAATGGAAAAGAGACAAGAAGGATTCTCATTTGCTATCTCGAAAATTATACATCTAAATAGACAATAAGTAGGGTTTCACATGTTCCAGGCACCCGGGTTTTACTTGATGTTAAAGCAACTTGAATGATTCGCAATGTGCGAGGTATCCATCTTGGAAAGGGCCAGCCAACAATGAAAGGCACTCAGGATAGCGAGCAACCTATCTATTCACATTCAGACGTGGGTGGCGTTGTGGTCGGTAATGATATAATATTGCGGGATCATAATGTATGGAGAGAAAAGACCCTGCTTATCAAGCAATTCCAGAGGGGGCAAGAGAACTATGTGATGATGAAGTGCAACAAACAGCCACTTCCTGCGCAATCTCTCACGCCCTAAACCCTCCGGGTAAAACAACCTTAAAAATACCTGTCGTGATGGTGTATGATATGCCAACCCTCAACCACGATCTTTCCTAGCCCGCTTTATCTTAGACTCGGCTTCTTTTCTCTCACGTTTTGCCAACATGTGGGCAAGCTCGTTTCCTTCAACACTGTTATGCCCTTTCACCCAGCGGCAAGACACTTTTGCATCCATATTCTTCAGCATGGCTGCAGAAATCGATGGCCAGGCGGTCGCTTTGTCGAGATGGTCTTGATCGCCACTACCGGAAACTTCTTTCTGTTTCAGAAGCGCATGTTTCGAGTCCGTGAAGATTTGCACCGATGGATTGAACCCGGATTTGGAGCCCGACTTGGAAATTTCATTTGCTGCCAGTCGGATGGCCGCCGCGAGGGCGTACGATTCCATGTCATTGCTACATCTGGCTGGAACCGCTCCAAATCCTTGCATCTTCCATTTCGGCTCCGTCCTTTCTTTCTGATCGAAGTGTTTCCAGACAACTCCGGCCCCGCCAGCTCCGTACTTCGGAGAAAAAGACCCATCGGCAAACATCACGAGTCGAGGTTCCGGATGGCTTTGGCGCATGAGTTCATTGGCAATACGAGTGGAACTGTTCCAGTGCTCGAGCTTGGCGGAGTCGATCTCAGCGATTGCGGCAGGGCTGGATGTGGTCTGTCCTGTGATAGCTTTGCTACCTTTCCTCCTGATGTAAATCCGCTCTAATGGGTTTGAAGCAGGAGTGGGTAACTTCACTAGCCTGGTAAGGGGGATCAAGCTCGATCTGAGATTTGCCGGCTTGAAAACGGTTAAAGCTTTTGCGAAGGTAGAAAGCATGATGATCGGCGTTTTGCATATAGCAGATGGCGGAATACAAATGGGAACTTTACTTGATATGCCGCTAGTCGTTTGCCACTCCACATTTTCATATACGAGAAGGAGACCCTGGTTATATAGGGGATGTGACGGGGTCATTTGCGGCATCCTGATCGCAGGTGCCTTAACTAGACGATCAGGCCACGGTCTTCTTTCCTTGGCTCTTGCGGAGCAGCGGCCTGGAACAGGTCATTGCATCATTGTTTGAGAGCGAATGAAAGGAAGTATCAAAGCCCTTTGAGTGCTGACCGACATTGCGTTGCATGAGAAAGGATCGAGGCCACACAATCGGTCATGAGTTTCCCAAGGGGATATTTAATAGACTGAGCCTCCTAAGGCGATAGTGAGCACGATGTTGAGGGAGGGTGCTTGAGGCAAGCCCAACAGAGTACTATAGAATTCGATGTACGGAGGTTTTTATAATGAAACCTAATAGCAGGCATTTTCCGATCCACATCATTTGAACATCCGAATGTACAACTCAAAGCTAAGCCAGACTAAATGGAACACATCCGTCAAGTTTGACGTAATAAGCGCTCAATGGTGGGCCGCCATCAACCTCGCCGGAGGCCTTTTTTTCCCTCGTGGCCAAGTCTATGCAATAGCTACATCTACTTCCGACTCATCATATCATTAGTCGGAACAGCCCTCACTATTGAATAAATGGTCTTACTCTCAACTCAGTGGAAGAATTCGTGGCCCGTGGGAAAGGTCCCGGCACCAATCTAAATAGAGAAGCGATGTTCTCTGGCGTCGCCAAAACAGCGTCTCGATAAAATCACGTGCGATGCATACCAAGACAAAAGACAGCGCAGTTCTATCCACTTTATATCGTCCAATAATATCGGTTGATACGTCTGTGGTGCTGGAACCGAGAACAATCTGGAACGTTTCCTTTGAAGTTTCCCAGGAGAGAAAATTGTTTTTTTCTTTATTTGTTTATTTTCTTCTGTCTGTCCAACCCTACAAACCGGTCTCTTCTCGTCCACGGTATCACCTAGGAAGCATGGAGTTTTAGCCACAGTCCTACCCTTGTGTTACAGACGCGTTGTCTGCTTGGCTTCACACCGTCGTATGTCTTCCTTTCCTCGAACATCGTCTAAGATCGTCAAATCCCTCATTATTTCGCCTGTAGCACTTTTGAGTACTCCAAATTCTCACGAAAGGCCCTTCCCATGAACTTCCATATCCTGGTAAACATCGCATCTCTTACTCGTCAGGCTTGGAGCGTAGCTCAAAGGTGCCGGGATGTCGTTGTCTATCGTGAGCTTTCCCTGTCGCATTGTGACCAATCCTGAAGACCTCAGACGGTAGTGACGAGCTTTTCGGTTCTGTGCAAACTTTCGACAGCCATGAGTTCACTGATCTTCTGCAGTACTTGAAGCAAGAAACCGCCTTAGGCAGGCACGAGCATATGATGCCGCCGTTGATTTCGATACACGCGAGTATATAATTAATCCCGTTGTAGTACGTTTGGTCGGCCTACTGGAAGTACCAGGCCATAAATATGCTCCTCAAGGTTGCTACAGCACAGATTCTGGAAAAAAGCGGGCAAAGCATTAGCATATTCAAGTGCGGTTGTTTCGTAAACAAAAAGCCAAATGGCATCGGAGTGCGAGCTTGTATAAACATAAAGAAAAGGACCGGGCTCGAGCAAAACTGGTGGCAGGGCCCATACCACAAGGTAGTCCGGATTAAAGGCTGAATAGAGAATCTGCCATTGGTGCACCCCAACACCGAGCTGGCTGTCTGTTTGAATTTAGTTTTAGCTCTATCTTCTCCTGAGCACGGGTAGAGGCCAAATTAGAAGAGGAGGAAAGACTCACGTCGAACAGTCACGCCCGACCACACGAGCGAGAGGACCAAGGAAGATAGACAGAAGTCTGCCGACGAAAACCGTTAATCAATCGTAGCCGCCGATAACAAAATGTGGTTCCCTGCTTTGGACCTTGGGAGAGAAAAGAATTCAGGATCGGATTTGCTCACGTACAATCTTCTATCGCGAGACGTTGGTTCTGGATACGTAGCAGGCTGAAAATCCTGCCAGCCATTGCAAAAATGGCTTTAAGACTAGACAGGATGATGCCGATAACTAGCATCGACCCCCAATACGTCTCGGTATCAGCGAAACGGCCTTTCCCAGGCGGTGGATCGGCCACATAGACGGGGACATCGGTGCCACCATGGCGCGCAGATGCATGTTGGGAAATCACAGAGGAATCATGCGTTAGTCAATAGATCTCATAGCCGTCATTCTCTACATTTTAATGCGTTCCTGCGACTGATCGCCAATCCCTGCTCTTTTACCTTGCCAGGAAACAGGGCTCTGTTCGACTACCCAGATTGGATGTGCGGAAGTGACTTCTGTTAGCGCGCAGATTGGGCTGCGTTTGTACCATCGGCAGATTCTGCTTGGCGCAGGTTGAAGGAAACAAGTATCAGTGGCGGCGCTATAATTCAACGCCATCCCCAAACAGGACTGCTCTTCTGAGGTGTGACTTTGGATACAATGGGACGGCAAAAACCCTTAGTGTGGTGTTGTAACTCCCTACTGTGGTATGGTAGGAGGGCAAAATATTACAACCGCATACGGCACTCCATGCGGGTCCGACAGCCCCGCACTACAAAAAGATCTT